>KE373066.1:91648-111057 GCA_000418225.1 Zizania latifolia
AGGTGGCCGCCCCCGCGGCTGTCACCGAGTAAGCTCTCATGCCTCCCTCTCCGCCGCGGGTGCACGCCCGTGCGCCGCCCGTATAGCTACGGTTGTTACAGATCGCTCGCGGCCGGGGTGTTGTTATATGTTTAGCCAGGCATGCAGAGGGATATGATAATTTATCATTTCATCGTTTCGTATATTTACCATATATTGATCTAAATAATATACAAGATCTAAATGATATGTAAAATAAGATATGTTTATATATATATCATTGTTTCAAGTAACACCATAGTTAAAAAGTTATCCGAGAACGATAAATTATTAATTTTTTCTTTAGAGTGAGTGCTTCAGTGGTTGCTGTGGTTAATTTAATTTGGGGTAGTAAAAAAGGTCGGGGAGCCGTAGAGAGCAGTCACTTCATCCGAGCTGTTTAGATAAGATCCAATGACACAAAGTCTGTCTTGACCATCGTAAAGCCTCACTGTCTGACCGCTGGGAAGTGAGCCTCACCACCACGAAGCTCCGCTCCTACACCGTCAGATCTTAGCTAAACGATTTGAATGAGATGATTCAGTTTCTTTGAGTGCGGAGGATCTCATTTGGTAAAAAGGGCGGGGCGTGCGTGTGAGTGCGCAACTGGAAAATGAGGCGGAGATATTATTTTCGTGCAACTGTGCAAGCATGTGTGCGTATGTGCTACTGCCAGGGTGGGACCGATGGACCAGGCAAAAGCACTGTTCGGGTTTTGACCCTTTGGAAATCTCAAATCTGACATCTGTACGAGTGTACTGTTAACTGTGAAGATTGTTCATGTGTCACCCATTCGAACTCCCATGTCACTGATGACTGATGTCAGGGAGGCGTTTTGTCAATAGTGCCCGATCTACTCCTAAAACGCTACTAATAAGTAATAAATAGTTTCGTTGGTAAGATAAGAAAAAAATCATCTAACTCGGCTCTGCCAGACCGTCTGACTCGTGAATACCTCCTTGTTTTACACTTCATTTATAGCTTTTAAGTTTTTGAAAGATAAATAGACTATACGATAAGTGGACCAGAAACCTGCAAGTCCACGTTAAAAAAGCAGGTACTGGTACGTACCCCGAACGGTGATCGCGATTCACCCAACAGTGGATGCATGGGCCGCACGACGGAGTGGGTGGTCGTGGTTTGCCATGCATGCGTCATTCCAGGTAGGCGCTGCACACATGCATGCAACCACGCGCGGCAGTGGATTTGTTCGCGAGGCACGGGGAGAACAGCAAGCGGGCATCCGCTACACGCACAAGCCGCAACCCAACAAATCAACCGTGCAAAGCGAAGGCCCATCCAACCAAAGTCACCGTGCCAGCCATCTCCCACGCCCGCGCCCGCCGCCGCCTCCGATCACCTCGTCGTCGCAGCGCGCGCGCGTAGCCCCGCTGCCGTCCTGCTGCCCCACTGCTCCGGCCGCCGGTGGGCGCTGGCCCCGGGTGAGCTGGGAGAGAGCGCATCTGCTTGTCCATCTGCGCCGAATCATATTCACACCGGCGGCATCATGTTACTATAATGACCCCGTCTTTTGACCCCCACACAAAGACTGGGAAAAAGGCGTTCGCTAGCTGATCGATGTGTACGTATCCACGGCTTCCACGCACATCAGCTCAATCGATTGCATCACTTGGTCTTTCTCCTCTTTGGCTCCTATGTATTGTAATGAGTTTTATTACTTTTTTATAAGTTAAACTTATTTAATTTTAACTAAATACACTAACATCTACAATAATAGATAAATACTCCTGAAAGTTGTAGTTACGTGGGTGATCTTTTGTAAGTTGGTAACCCCATCAAACTCTGTTTTGTTCTGTTGCTTTCAAGCAGGGTGATGATATCACCTTTTCTCCAAAAATAATAGATAAATACAGGTTTAAGTTATATTTTATATTATATTTTAATAGAATTAAGTTGATATTATAGATGTTAATATTTTTCATAAACTTAGTTAACATTACAAAACTTTGACTTTGTATAAAATCAAAATATACAGGGAGAAACTAGTTTTAATTCTTGGAAGAGAATGCAAGCGTGGCGAGTTGGTGAGTCATCCATGCATATCTGGTGATGCATATGTGTTTCGAATCTTGTTCGAGTGGACTGATATTGTACAGTTTCGAGGGGAAAATCCAGGGAAGTTGCCAAGCATGCATGCATTCCTTCAGCTTTATGCAGTAGGACCCAGGTTCGATAGCGAGATGGAGATGTCCGTGGGCTTCAATCTGGGCTCAAGGCCTGAACCGTATTCTACGTGTCTTGCACCAGTTGCGTGGTACTGTAAAAATACGCCAACTAGTACATGTACGTCGAGTATATGATTAATAATGATGCATTTGGTCTCTGAACCATGCATGATTAAAGCATGAAGCACACAGGTCAATTCTTCAACATATGTCGTACACGGAGATTCCGATGTTAATTTCAGAAAATAAACCTTGGACCTAGAGGCGGAGCTACAGAAAAATAACTATATTATAACGATATATTAATAAATATAAGATATATTGAATTAATAAGAATCGTTTATTTTTACAGATCTAAACGGTTATGATTAAAAAAAGTCAACTTCTTACCATCACTCTGATCTAACGGTTACGATTAAAAGAAATCGACGTCTTACCTTCTGAGAGGTAATATATTATCTTATTTTTTTCTAACCAACGGTTAAGATTAATTTTATCTCTTATCGCTTTAAAAATATTTTTTAAAGATACACCGTAAAAGAGTACTATACCAAGATTTTCGTTATATAGCCAGCTAATTATCTATTGAGACTTTGGGGCCCTTAAATTTGGGATCCTGAACAGTCCTCCACTTGTTCATCTAATGTACAGCCCTCCCGCATACAACATATGCACAATCACTTAGGTTTTAAACAATTTTCAACTATATTATTTGTCACCACCATTATATATGGTATGCGGTATGGTGAAACTCTGACTTGCGTAGATTTTGAAGGCACGGTGAGGAGTTGTGACTGAGCGTTCTTGTCGTGTAATGCCAGTTTTTTTGTTTTTTTGTTTTGCCTTTCATCTATTTTTTTGACGAGCTAGAGGGCGTGCGTAATTATTGGAGAAAGGTGAAGAGTGGATCGAACCAGGGCATGATTGTTGTAAACATCAATAATTCAAAGGAGGGTAGTAGCGTGGTTTATACACGCATAATTCACTAGGCTTTTTCATCTCCTTTCAAGGAGCGTAGCAAAGCCTTTTTCTCTTCTCTTCTTCCCCCGGCCGTCTTTCGTCCTCGGCGGATGGCACTTCACTTTGGTGGTGAAATCATGCCGCTTCTTCATTCGTGTCATGAGTTGCTGCTTTCGCCTAGTTTCTCCCGTCTTTAGCCGATGCGAGTAAAGAAAGCGGATAGCTCGTCACTTTTCGCTTGCTTTTAAGTTACCATGCATCTCCACTAAAGGATATCAATGGTCTCAGTCCCTGTGTTTCTGAAGGAGAATTTGTCTATTACGAATGAAGATGGGGCAATTTTTTCACGGGGTTTAACAGCATAACATGAGAAAATATCTCTATCGGGTATGGTGAGAATGAGCATGGTTTTCCATTTTCATCCATTTTCTCACGCCATGAATATATAGGATTTCACTTAATATGCCTATTTTAACTTAGAGTGTAATTCACTGTATTGTCTGGTACAACTATTTTAATCTCTCTAGACTTGTTTTTTTATTTTAATGTGGAGACAGGAAACAACAGATATTATTCCACGTGTAAGGATAGGGATATGGGAAATTTCTCCTCCACAAAGAGAGACATGATATAAACGGGAAATTTCTAATGGAAAACTAGGAGATTACCTATTCCTCACAGGTAATTTTCCTATTGGCATCACTGTTCTCCACAAGACCACAACTCAAAGTAAACCATGACGAGGAATGATTTGTGTGCCTGCCTCCCCTGTCCGTGTATGTGTCAATCCTTAGCTTGAAGACACAAAGTTGGTGCAAAGTAAAAGCGTAAATCGCATCATAGTCCACCCACCCACCCAAAGTTGCACCTTTTAACCAGCATGATGAGCTCTATCAAGCCTTTAATCAGGCAGTACTTTTTTCTATATTTTAGAGAGGCAGTGTTTAACCATGGACGGCATGAGTGAAACAGTCCAGCTCAGGAACACCTCAATTGAAAGTGTCTAGCAACAGCAAAGTTGGCAAGCTTTATAATTGCGCTTTGAGAGCCTCATCTCATCTCATCTCTTCCCCAACTTTAATTTCTCTCTCCATGGCAGGCAAGCAAAGGAAGGTGTGAGGGCACCTGAGAGGAGGACTTGACAAAGCGCATCATACATGATGCTCCCCTAGGCCCACAGTATGGATGGTGAGGGCATGTAGTAAAAAAGAAGGCATAACCTTTCTGGGTGAAAAGAAGAAAAGGTCAGGGAGTTTGAGACACCAATGAAAGGAAGAGAAAGGATTAGTCACTTTTGAAGGCAGAAAGATTGAACTACTAAAAGTCATGGGGGAGAAGGAGAAAAGAGCTCCTGTCTTTTAAGATGGGCTAATTGCGAAGTGGGATACACTCTGCAAAGATGCCCCTCTTTGCATAAAGGAGCAGAAATAAATTCTATGGGAATGACTTCAAGTCCTTTATGTGAAGATTTCGTCCGAATTGATGTCACACAGAGGATACAGGTAATCCGATGGTGACAGGCGCAAAAAATAAATTTCTTGGTAGTGAGGCTTTAAAGTCCTTCGTATAAGGACCTATTTAGATCGGCATCATGTCTGAGGATTAAGGGTGTGTTTGGTTTAGCTTTTTTAATTAGTTTTCTGGCTAAGAAGCTGGAAGCTGAACCAAACAGATTTCAGAGCCAATCAGTTTTTTTTTAAAAGTAGCAGCTTTTTTAGCATAAACTGAAAGCTGAAGGCTTTCACAGCTTCTCAGTTCAACTTTGAATGAAAATTACCCACCATACCATTACAACATACCAGTTCATGTAAAATTTGAAAATGTGAAATTTTAGTAAAATATATTATTTTAGTGTAATTCAAAAATGTATATTTTTAGTATAAACATTACAAAATTTCATGATTATAATGATTTACATGCAAAATTACATATTGATAATATAACCAAACATCATGAGCTACTAAAACATAAATCCACATCTATTTCAACCAAACAGCTTCTCAGCTTTTCCACAGCTCACAACAGTTTTTTTAGAATCTACAGCTCAACCAAACACATCCTAAGAGTCTAAGATAATCTGATAGCGAAGAGCCGATCCAAGTGGAGATTATTACATAAAAGATTTTGAAACTCATCCCAGAGACCTTTCTGTTTGCTAGGGAGGGGGTTGGCCACTTAGGATTCCTTAAAAACAAATGTGAGGTGCCAATGGAAAGTTGGAGCCCCAGAAAAGGGGCAAACTCCGGCTTTGTATGAAAAGTTCCTCAAAGCATTTGCACTGCCTTCACCTCTTCTTTTTTATTAGTCAAGCATAACAATCCCTTACTTTCTACTGCCAACACATTTGCTCATTCTTCTAGTACAAAACAATTAAACCATTGTACTACCTCCCTAGTTTTTCATGTATTCATATGCATGAGCTGCCTTTTTCACTCGAGTGGCTTGCATGCATTGCATGATAACGAAAAGATTCTCCAGTAACAAGCAAAAAAGGAGTCCTAAAAAGGAAAAAAGAGACTGAAGTGAAGTGACGTATGAAAAAACTTTAGTCAGGTTTAATGGACCATTTCTGACAAATGGAAAAATACAGCACATAAGTTAATACATTCATAGATGATAGATATCCCTAGGGTCTCCGTAGTCCGTACTCTATCAATCCATCTGCCTTACAAGTTACAAGTTACAAGGCCCATTCAAGAGAGGTAGAAACGAAGACAAGGCCCAGCTCACCTAATATTATTCCCAGCTGGCCTAATCATTGAAATCAATTCGAGCCCATTTAAACACGTCTAATTAGTCCTCGATCATGAGCATACACAAAAAAGTGCTCCGGAAGAGAGAGGAGCACACAGACACAGCACTGGGCTGCAATTCAATATGTAAACAAGATCACTGAGCACACCTCTCAATCGAAATTAATAACTGCCACTTAAACTGAACAGATGGTTGAAGTAACATACTAACATGCTGGGTATATCTAAACGCAGTGATTGACATAAAGACGGTAACAAAATGCTGAGAGAGGCGGCTAGGAAGGTACATTGTTGCAACCGATGGGAGTTTTAAATCGACTAACATTAGGTCGAACAATCTACAGGAAACTCGGTGATTCCAGCAAAATTCCGATGACACAAGATATTTGGTCATTTCTGAAAGCATCTTAAGCGGCAGAATAATAATGGATGTGGCTGTGGTCTCATCTGCTGGGAACTGCCCGAGAGTTGGGCACGGAAAGCTTTAGTAGTTCTGCACAATTCTGGTTAAGGAGGAGTACGTTCCAAAAGCACCGCCGATGACGCCCAATATTACTATACCAACACTTGCAATGACCTGAAATTGGAAACCAGAAATAGCCGTGTCAACGGGCACCTCCAGTATTAGGTTGAGCCGTTGAGATGGAGAAAACTAGAGAGAGAGAGAGAGAGAGAGAGAGATTGTTGTGATCAACTGCTATGCGACCGGCATTTACCTGCGAATGTGTTGCTTTATTCTGTGCAATCTTCAAAAAGCACAGGGCAGGCATTATGACTGCCTGCAATCATGCAAAAATGTTTAAATGAGTATGTTTGTTGGGCTACCATATGCGTCTCTTATGCAAGGGTTTATTTGGAAACAAGATTCTAGCAGAAGAGTGTTACCACAAGTATACTCAAAAGAGATCCAATGAGAGACATCACAAGACCTGAAATATGCCACGCACAATGCAGAAACACACAGCATACGCGTTAACAGCAAGATGTAGATCTTAAAATTTTAGTCTAGAAAAAAGATATTAAAATTTATTCTTTGCTGCCTTCAAATATTGCAGTGCCCGCTATGCATTGCTGCTCTTACTACTATGAAATGTTTTAAGAAATCATAAACAAAATCATGAAAAATGCAAAAATCTAGTTTAACACAATAATGCTTTTGATATATTAACACGATCTAATATGTCAAAACTTTAGAGTAAATCAGTTTGCACATTACCCAACATATTTTTGGCATGAGTTGCACAATACAAATATACGATAGGCATTAGCGATCTTTGAGCATAGAACCACCTAAACTGACACCACAGAACAGCAGCTGTTGACCATTTAATCAGCCAAACGGTTGGAAAGAAAGAGCAATATCATATCTCAAATTACATTCAAATTGTAACTTCAATCCATCCAACTCCTCAAATGACCAAAATGCAGTGTTTTATGAAACATTGTAATGATTTAGGTAGTGTTAGCCTGGCAAAAATTATTTAGGTAGTGTTATGCACAAAAGTTTCTTATACATGATGTTTTGTGCAACTCAAGTAAAATATAGGTGGCTAAATGTGTAAATTGCTAAACTTTTTATCGTTTTGAAAGAACGCAGCTAACAAGAGTTTCAGGACTAATGAAGCACAACGAGATACATATGCAAGAAAAGTTGTGTATCCATACCGAAAAATGGCAAAAGAAAAGCAATGCACACAGTTGATGCAACAAGGGCAGTCCTCAGTATAATAGAGCAGATTGTTTCGTTTAAAAATCCTTCAGGTCGCAACTCCTCTAAACTCCGAGCCAATGGGTTTAACAACAGAGCATATCTGTTGTGGTTAAGGATCAAGCAATTCTTATGAATAATTAGGAACATAAAAAATCACATTGTAGCCCCAGAAGCCAGAACGTTATAAATTTTGATAATCAAAAGGATACTTAGTGAAAGGGTTGATCACCTGATACACATGACAATATAATTGTAAATATTAAGGAAAAACAGTTGCAATTTCATGAACTGTAATCAACAATTCTTACCGTGGTCCACAGTGCGACCTTGGAGGCAAATGAATGTTTTGGAAGATTCAGAGTTATTTGTGAGAGAGTCTTGTCCCCAAACATGAGATAGCCGATGATAGCAAACGAGCCATACATTGCTGTGCAAATCACAAAACTGCATGACACAATTATGCTAGAACATTTAGAAATTTAATTATTCAACATAAGTAATCTGCATCAGAATGGAGCTCATGCATACCATATAAACAGCGCCTTAGTGAATTTTGTGCGGTCAGACATTGATTGGTAGATATTTGGAAATACCGAGTGCCCAGAGTAACAGAAACCATAAATACCAATAGCAAATGGTAGACCACTTAAGTTCACTGCTTTTCCAGTAAAATGGAACCCTACACCATCAGTAGCACCAACTAAACCAACAGATAGGAAAACCAGAAGAGTTGCAATAACACCACCCGCTGCAAAAAAAATAAAAATAAAAATAAAAATAAATCAATAAACGCCAATTCAGTTTGCCGCCTTAACATTATTAACGATGGCTTTGAGCAAAATACTAGATGCTAAGAGTGTTGAGACCTGAAAGGTAGGAGAGAACTCGAAGATCTCTCAACCATACTGTGGGCAAGACTATAAGAGCAGTTAACACTCCAAAGAAATGTTTCCCATCAACATGAATGCCAAGCCAATTAAAACCAACATCAGGGAAAATTGATGTCATGTTATCTCCTTCCAAAATAATGAATTCCACACAATATGACTGCAGCCAATAAATAACATATATAAGGAAATTTTTAGAAAGGAGTATATGACATAAATCTGAATAGCACTCTGGTCAATTGCTCAAAAAACAAGCAATTACACGACAAACTTTGCAACATCAAGCCAGGTGAAAGCTACTTACATATAGCTCAGTATACAGTATAATCTGCAAAAACAAAAAAAGGAAAAAGAATCAGTCAGTGTTTCTTCTCTACCAGAAGTTAGAAAATTAGTTTGTGCATAAAAGTGAGATAAAGAGGATTGATGCATGTTTCACCAGTCATGACGTAGCAAACATCATAATGTTATATCTTATAGTTTTCATATATGCAATATGAATTCTTTTTTAGCAAGCAGCAAGATTTAAAAGAAGGAAAAATATCTGGAGCTTGAACAGGCATGTGTTTCTACCAGTTAGTGAACCTTAAAACATGGCACTTTCCACAAGCATGTGTCAGATCATCAATAATCACATAAAAGCAAGGTTGTACAAGATACATAAGAGTAGAATATGCACGCTGGATGTGAGTCCATTGTCCATTTAGTCTTCGATACAATTGCACAAATTATTTTGTTTAATACCATCCATGGTTATTTTCACATTGCAAAAATGAGAATAGTTGTTTCTACGGATTGTGAAAAAAGACTTTTGTTGGCGCTTAAATATTCAAATGTAGTCTTTAAAAGCAATCCAATTCATTTGATTGTAAAGAAACCAGGACTTACAGATATTAGCAGACGGCCAACCCTTCCAAAAGCAGCCTCCCCAATGTCTGGATATGACGAAATACCATCTTTGCTCTCAAAACAGTATTTCATAAGAACTCCCGTGTAACAGCAAACAGTAGCAAACACAGCTAGAACTGCAAGTCCTGCCCATCCAGCTTCATGAATTGTAAATGGAGTGGAAAGAAGTCCAACACCAGCAAGTACATTAATCCCTACCAAAGAGAACAAATAAAATATTAAGCACTTTATTATCCTAGATTCCTAGGCAAGTAATTGAACAACCTAGCATGCCAACGATAGTACCATTGAACACCGTTTGTGTTACGCTGCATCCTTGACCGATGCAGACTTCTCCAGTATGTTGCACACGAAACGAGTGTTTCTCATCTATTGCCGAACCAAGAGCCTTTCGGAAGCTCTTCACAGATTCTTGCTTTCCATCTAGCTTATCGGATAACAAGGGCAACTTCAGGTCGGAGCCCAGACCACTACGACCGCCATCAAAGATCGAGTATTTGCTTGTAGAGGGACCCAGGTAACCAAAATTCGGAGATGCCGCAATTGTATAGGTGTCAGTTGTTTCTCTGAAAAATGAGCAGAACATATTACTTGTACATCAGGGTTGAAGAATAATCATGTAGTATAAGTGTATAACTGCTGGCATTCTTCAAGCATGAGTATTAGATGCCCCAAAAACCTGTCTTATTTTCTGTTCTTGAAACAACCAAAGGTAGAAGTTATCTGATGTCTCAAGAGCTTGTTGCTTCCACCAATTAGTACAAACAAACCCCTGACTTTTGTTTGTGTTAGTTTACCATCAGCAGAGTTAGCGTTAAATGTAGGTCAGTTCCCAACCTGACAAATCAGTGATCAATCTGGTACCGTCAGAACTTTTGATAGACAGCAGCGGAAATCGGTAGAGAAAACCAACCAGGGTCACCACTGTCAGTAACCACTAACACAGTAAGAGCTCAGACAGTAAAGCGACAGATCAAATGACGCCTTGACGACGAGGCGATCGAACAGAGATTGCCATCGCGCGCATACCGAATTCAGTACAGTGCTGTCTCACTGATATCTCCAATTAACCAGACCATTTATGTTCTATAACTGCTGGTGCATTACCATCCGGATCAAACATGATCTGCTTCACCTAAATATCCCAACCAGACACGCGAATGATCAATCTAGAACTATCCGAAATCCGAACAGGCGCTGCCTCCAGTAGTCCAGTCCCAGTCACGGAACAACTCAACAAAATCCACTCATCAACATGAGGAGATTTTACAAACAGCACGCGCGGTTGAAATCGACAGAGCAACCTCACAGCCATCTCCACCACCGGTCACCAGTAACACTGTAAACAAGGCGATCAAGCAGATAATGCAACCACGTACCGGTAGCTCTGCGGCCACTGGCGAGACTGGAACGAGCGAGGCGACCCCACGCCCTCCCTGTCCTCGTCCCGCTCCTCGTCGCCGTCCTCGTAGTCGTCGTCGAAGCTGCGGCGCGGGCTCTCCTCGATGTCGCCGTCGTCCAGCGTCATCTCTTCCTCCTCCTCGCGGTTCTCCTCCTTCCGGTGCCTCTCCGCCCCCGCCGCCGCAGCAGCCATCTCGCCGCTTCGCACAGCAACACACAAGTGGAAATGCGGGGTTGCGTGCGGCGGAATCAGAGAGAGACGACGCTTCGGGAGAGATGGCGAAGGGGAAGGCAATGAGTGGGATTGGGTCGGAGGCGATGGAGAAATAGGAAGAGCGCCCCGCGTCGCGACAAGGCGGCGAGAGGCGCGGATTGCACGGAGGCGGGCGCCGTGGCGCGGCTGTAAAAGGTCTCGTTCTCGTTTGCTTGTACAGTAATAAGTTGTTTTTTAATAATTCAAATAACAATATATTATGAACTATTTAATAGTTTAGATTATTATTATTTTAGATAGTAAAAGATTATAATATTTTAATAATGTGCGAAATACTAAGAATATCGATGAGTAATTTTTATAACAATAAGTATATATTTTAGTCTTTTATGATAATAAACTAAAGAATTGGCTTTTACCCGTTTATTATATTAATATAATATATATTGTATATTATGATAGGCTTATCCAACAAACTAATTATATATTTACAATTTTAATCAATTATTATAATCTTATATATAAGAGCTATAACGACACGATTTGAAATTATTTATATCCCTCTTGCTATAGCATTATTAATGATGCGTGAGTCTAATAGTATCAGAACAAGCCTTCTCCACGGCACGCAACTGCGAGTTAGAGGCCTTGTGGTGAGGTGGAGGCAGTATCCATCGGTTCGGCCGCTCCGCTCAATCCAGCACTGCGCGTGTGGCGGCAATCCTCGGCGAGTTCAGGAGAAGGTGAGCTGGATCTGACACGTGGGCCCCAGATAGAGACAGATGGAATATGGATACAGCACGTGGGCCCCAGACACGCGGCTCCGTGTCAGGTGCACAGCTGGGCTAGCGACAGTGAAGTGAATAGCTGGGCGGAGTCCAGATGGGCCGGGCCTAAGAGAACTCGGCGTCTTCATGGGCTGGCATGGCGACAAAAAATGACACCCGTTTGAATCAGCGGCACATGCACAGTCAATAATAGCCTAAAAATATATTTGCTGACGCGACCAAATTCTAGTGCCGGTGCCCACTGTCCAAGTCCGACCGTAGAGGAAAAAACCGGACCAAACCGCTGGTCAGATCGTACAAAACAGGAGCGGTAGCATATGCAGTAATGGCACGTTTGTTTTAACTTATAATTATAACAATCTAATTTATTTCTATAAATTGAAACAAATGTATCAGCTTATTATAATCTTATATGCAAATTATAATAATTTAATAAACTGGTATAATCTAACTTATTTTTATAAGCTGAATTACTATAATCGCTTAAACAGACAGGCTTGAATTTTAGCAAAACTTTAGCCATCAGTCTATAGCAGGTACATGTGAAAATTACTACAACATATGTAAATGCACGGCTCAAATCCTTTCAAATCCAGGCCTTTCAAAATATGTGGGACTTTTGCTCGGCTAGCCGCCAGACCAACACCATTTGTGTTGTTAAGTAAAAAAAGTGCGGTTACATACCAATTTTTAACCTGCAATCGAAACGATTGAACCAACAATCGGACCGCTAGACCAATAAACCGACAGCTTGGACAGTTGCGTGGCCGGTCAGACTTTGTACGCTATGTGTCCAACGAGAGGAATATTGTGGACGATCGATGGACTTAATTACTGTGACCAGCGAAACAAAAACGATATCTCTACAGACTACAGGAACAAGCTAGCTAACAAGGAGGGACTGGGCTCGGTTTGTTCCATGCGGCTGGTTGCACGAGCCATGCATGTTCCAGGCGACGCACGCTCGAAATCAAGCAAGTATTCTAAGTTATCTCGTCGATCGGTCTGACGTGGAGACGCCGACGGCCGTCCGAGCCGGCACCACACGATCGTGATGCATAAGGCATATGCGTGCGTATTTGGCAAGATCGATCAGAACGCCGTCACTTGTGATCGAATCGATCGATCGATGTATTGTTAATCAACATTTACTACCACTAGTGTATTAAAGATTCCAACGATAAAAAATCATGTAGAAAAATAATAAAAACATGCAAGATACATGAAAAATCATTTTTCTTTATTTCTGTTGTGTGTTACAATGATGATGATTGATGAGAGATTATTTTAATTTATAGGAAAAACTCCTAAAAAGGTATGATCTCTAAATATACAATTCCTTGTAGAAAGAAAGCAATATTGAGACGTCTACACTCAGTTCCATATATTCCTGGATTTTATTTAATCACCGTGTATATCTTCGAGTTTATTAATATACTCATTTGATTTCTCAGCTATGCACGGAAACTAGCTAAACTGTTTGGTTTTTATAAACCGATCTTAGGCGGTTTTCACGAGTAGAATCCCAGAAGTGGGCTGTCATGCAGAACATCCGGATGTCGAATTCGTCAGCGAAAGCTTCTTCTGCTCGATGGTTTCGCTCGCCAACGAGACCCCAGTAATGGACATCAACTCAACGTTGCAAGAGAGAACGCACGAACCAACCAAGCGAGAGGAGGCACATCACATGTTCGTACATGATCTTGATGTTGAACTGGCCTCCTTAATTCTGGGCACAAAATACGTTATACATCTGCAGTACATCACAAAGCAATGTGTGCTAGCAGTTGAGCAAAATGGCAACCCTCACACTTCGCTTTTACAGACTCTAAAAATACAGGCGTTAGCGAACTCATCGTTAGATCGTCAGTTTTATGCTATTTCTCTTTGCACTCTCAAATGTAATGTTGCAAACACAGATATATCTCCATGTACAAGTTGGCAACAATGCCTAAACATTAGTCAAACAGCCTTCTTAGTCAGGTGATCATCACGATTTGAGCTTCCAAGTCAACTAACTTTCTCTCATCAACAATTGTTACTGTCAATCCAATGGTGTAGTATAGATTCACGAGCTTGCAGCCTCCTCCATGCAGGGTAGAAGGCTAACTGGCAGCAGCAGAGTTAGCAGAAGCAATGGCTGTTGCAGTTAGACCTTACTCATCAGCTGAGAAATCTGGCTCATCTGGCTTTTTCAGCTTAGGCAACTCTTTCAGGTTCTGAGGCCCTTTCCTACTCCCACCCATGATTTTTAGAGCGAGATTCTGCTTCGGTGCATGGTCATCTTCCCCGTTCGAGCCATCTGATCTCATGGAGGAGAATGACTCCCTCATGCTAAGGTACATTGCCATCCTCCTCCTCTTGTATCGCCGCCAAGCGACTTGGATGAAGCATGAGGCCCAAGTTCTCCAGTGGTGCGAGTAGTACCTGAAAGTGTGTTGCAACCTTTTGCTGTGCAGACGCCTAAATTGGCTGGCAACAAACTTGAGATCCTCAGCTTGGAGTGCAAAGGCCTCAACTTCTATCAGCGCCTTCACTGTCCGAGTGGACGATGGCAAATTAACGGTAGGCTTGGGGACAAGAGCCCATCCAAGCAGTTCCTCCCCACAGAAGTCGCCAGGTTTGAGGGTAGTTGAATTGAAGAACCCAGTGCGGCCACCATTTGTTGTGGAGCTTTCGAGTTTCCCGCGAATGATGAAGAGCATCTCGGTCACTGGATCACCCTCGCGGACAATGTATGTGCCTTCTGTGCACAATGATGACACAAGACGCTCACAGATGGCATCTAGAAGTTGATTATCCATCTGGGAGAAAAATGGAACCTGAAATATTGCAGGTAGTCGAGAAAAAAATCAGCACATTATTCAAGTACAAGGCAGATGTTTAGTGTAAATTGAGAGGGATTTCTTTCAGTAGTGTATATTTGGACAGCTTCAAAAATAGTTGTGTTGTCTGGATTACCCCCAGGATATTCAGTGTTTCAGACCCTCAAGTAACTTTGCAAGCTAACATGCTCAGACTGCCAATTTCTATACTTAAAGAGGACTGATAGCCATCTTTTTCTATTGTTTTTAAAAAGAGATAGTACACAATGTAACCGGTGCCATCTCTTGTCAAAAGCCAGCTTCACTTGCCTACCTAGGATCATATAGCTGCTGCTGCTATATAAGAAGTAATCACCTAAAGTTCGCTCACTGCCAATATGATGCTCGATCAGTTCTAATATAGATGAAGGAATCAAGTAACAGCAACTAATAAATATTGCATTGACGATGTAGGTCAAGGGGTAAATATACAGAGTACATGACTCCAAGTCTATACTGAGACCAAAACAGTACTGAACCGAACTAATATACTACTACTATAACACTGTTAAAGAAAATGGAAAGCAGAACTGATATATACAACAACACTATGATATTATTCATTGCCCAAAGAAAAATCTCGAAAGGCACCCATCAGCTTCAAATATTTACTGAGATGTAGTATTTCACAAAAGCATGCAAAAGTATTTACCCGGCGAACAAGACCCAAGCAAAGGTGACGTTTAATGTCACGCCGAAGATCTGCAGGAAGAGCCTGCAATATAGACTCTTCATTCACACCTCGAGTCGCGAGCCACTTGTACTGGATAAACCGACGCACCCTTTCCTGTAGTTCATGAGGAAGTTGACGATGCCTCATCCACTCCTCCGTATCTCTTTGTTTTAACCTCCACTCCTCAACCCTCACAGTGATAGATTGCAAGTAGGTCTGGAAAAAAAAACAGTAGCAATGTATAACAAAGTACCAAAAGAATCAGTCAACAGTGTAGACATCATCACTAAACATTTAAAAAGTACCTGTACATTTCCAATCAAATGCGCAAACAAGACGAGACCAAGTACTGCCAAGAATATACAGTATAGCGTCTCACCGATATAGGTACTCACAGAAAGTGTCTGGCCATAGCAACTGTCAGAGGAAGAGAGATATACCTCGTTAGAAATCCAATATTAATCTTGAGAATTGGATAAGCAATGATCCTGTTAAAAGAACTAGGCTACACTTCCGATTTTGTTTTGATATTTTGTTTGACACAAATTTTTGTGATTCTCATAAAATTTCTCAACCCACACATTCCACAAGGAAATTGTAAGATAAGTTCCTTCTTAGTGCTGTACTTCAACATGGAGATGTTTGGGAAGGGAATACCTAAGATTCTGCAAACCCCACCAGAGGGAATATAAATACTTCATCAAGAAAGCTTGAGATGGGGCTTGATTAAATAATGCAGGCTGAAACATGCCATAGTCAAAACTGATTGAATCGTTGGTAGCATCACAGTTATTGAAGACAGCAGTTGTGTTTGCCCAATTTTGATTTGGTATCACATCACAATCTAGAAATTTAATATTACAGCTAGTTTCATTCTTGCAACTGTTCTTCCAGCAGGCTGTTTGGCGATCAACAGATAGCAAATACCATAGGGCACCTAGTACCTGAAAGAAGAGGAACAGGGAATCCTGAACATTTTGATACATAAAGGCAATGGAGCAAAAGACATGGCAATACATCTAACTTGAAATTAAGAAAAATATTCCATGTAAATGCTTACGAATACCATACATGACTAGCTATCATGTAAAGCAACAGATTGTATGCAGCTCCTTCCCAAGCAGTCTTTGCAACAACTCCAGTAGTTTTGACAATTTCATAAGTCAAGGGGAATATGAGATATAATCTTGGGAAATACTGAGCAAGAACTATCAACACCAGAATATGGTTGTTATGCTCTGCAGTGGAATACTTAATAGCTGGTATCACAAACCAGACTAAGATCTGCACAGATATGACGGAACGTCAGCAACAGGATATTGAATATTCCTCTGTTTTGAAGGAAAAAGCCTTATAGACAGCTGCACAGATAAAATTTAGCATAAAAAGTTCAAGTTTGGATATTTGGTGATTTTAGGTTTAACAAAATCCAAACTCTTCCCTATAAAAATTAGAGAAAATAGAAATCCTGGTGACTAAGATTATAACATCTCCAAAACCAACCAGGACAAATTAGAGATGCTGCGGCACTATGAAAAGGTTGCTAAATTTCAGAGCCCACTGGAGTAAAGTCATAAACTGAAACATTAATATGAACTTCAATTTTCGCCTATTTACAAGAATTGACAAGAAATCAAGAAAAACACATGTAGTTTGCATAGATGCTAAAAGCAGAGTAGTGATCCATCATGTGAAAATGTTTCAATTTAGTGATTAGCTCTTAAATTATGTGAAGACTTCCTGCCATGGCTGAACATGACTCTAACTTTCTAAGAAATGCTTTATTTCATAGGAATTTTTGGGCTGATTTATATAATTCTTAGCATGGTCTGTGCAGCACTAAAACAGTTCCAAATCCATTATTCATCCACAAAATACTACAATGGCATCTGCAGTAAAGAAAATTAATTGAGCTGATACATCATAAAACTTCACAATTGACTTTAGCAGCAATAGTATATTTATGTCAGCAAGAAATAAATAGACCTAAGATAACATCAAAGCTAATTATGTCTTCAGTTATGAGAAACTACCTAACAAGGATTATCATTCATACTGGTTATACTCCTCTTGACAAGAATGAAAGGAAGAGTGCCAAGTTACCTGTGGTAATGGCAATGCAGCCACCACATCAACTATAAAGTCAGATCTCAAATATTGCCATGCAATTTCCTTTGGATCCGTGACAAGGTCTCCTCTTCCGAACACCCTCAAGGTTGAGCTTGGATTAACATATGCCGTTCTGAACTTTATAATAATGTGAATGAAATATAACAAATCGGCAATTGATCGGAAGAATGTAACAATGATCGCTAAATGTCTGTCTGTCCCAACACACGAATTAGGGGTTCCATAGACGATTTTTGGCACATAGAAGTACAGAGGATCTATAAATAGAGCAACAAAGCATGAAAAAAGGAAAATGCGGTTCCATTTCAAGATGAAGTCACTGGATGGGTCCAAAATCTTCTTGTACCACAGCTCATCTCCTGCGACAAAAATCTTGTTCTTTCCTGAGCCTGCCACACCAAGTTTACTTGCAGCAAACCCTGCCTGTTTCTGGTGAGTTGGTATAGTTGGTTTTGCCCTTTCATCATAGAACCTGTAAATGACAGCCTCACATAAATGTTTGAAGCCTACATCATAAATATTCTACTACGTCAATCGAAAACAGTGATAAATCAAAAATCATAGGCAATGAAATCGAACCTCTTAGTAAAAGCAATTTTCATAACCAAGAGTTTGATTCTAAACTAAATCCCATAAAGAATAATGGTTAGAACAATAATTGTAGCTTAACATAATTTAATTCTCAATCATCAAATTTTAGTTGAAGCCCGGCGCTATATTCGATCTCATCACCTTATCAACGAAACGCTAGTCTTTCCTGGCCAGATCAACTAAAAGGGGAAATCTCCATCCTATTATGATTAGTACAAATAAAACAATTTGGATTCTTACCACGAGTCCATGCTCTAATACAAAAGTGTTGAGCAAAATCTATTCTTTTTAATTTCTTAAAAAGGGTGAAATAAAGAATTGTATGAAGAATAACAGGAAATTAGAAGTAGAACAGAGAGAGATGAGTACTATCAGCGTATTTTCTCCTCGAACAACCAGAAAAAGCTCACAGAAAACGCCAATCACTCGCAAGTCGCAAGCCTAATTGTTTTGTTGGATCCTGAACTGTACAAGTAAAATAGATCAAGAAGCTTGCTCTGCTCCTGCGGTTTACCTCACGGTTTTCTGCCTGTTGAGCGCCATCTCATCCTCCACCTTCGTCGGTCCAAACATGGCATCAGCTACAGCGACGACGAACTCCGCAACCACCGCGCACCATCCAAGAAGCCGCCCAAACCAGCAGCGTTGACAGCTTCACCGGCCGAATCTGACGGGGAAGCGGCCAAAGTCCGATCTTTTGCGCATCAGCTCAGAGAGGGGGCGTCGGGGGAAGAAGGCCGCAGAGGTCGGAGTCGTAGAGCCGGCGGCGAGCAGTTGGAGGGAGCCAGCCGCCAGGGAGGATGCGGCGAGGTGGGCCTGGAAGAAACAGCAGAAACTGCTCGTGGATGCTCGGGCTTGGGGTTAATTACTTTCTTAGTCGCCGCTGATCGATGGCTTTGGGAGACAAGTGGTGCCCTTGTTAGTTGTTACTGCGGTTAATGGCAAGCGAGTGGTGATTAGAGTTTTTTTTTCCTTTGTGATTTCGCCGCTCCGGCGATCAGAAGGGGGGTGGTAGCCTGGTAGGTGGTCGTCGGGGAGAAGACGAAAGACGCCTCTAATTTACTAGTAAAATATGTTTTTTTCTGATCCGAAATGATCACAACTTCTTAGTTGACCGGGAAAACTCTTCCCTGGAAACAAATATTCTAATTATAATATTTTAACTTATTCTAAAAATACTTTATATATATATACTTTCTTATCTACCATCAATTTATAAAATAAAAAATTTTATTTCTTTAATACCTATTAAATATCAGCTATATATCACTATATCACTTTAGTGATATACTATTTTATTACTAGAAAGAATATTTTAATAACA
>KE373066.1:135807-145938 GCA_000418225.1 Zizania latifolia
CCGCTCCGCGTGGCCCCGGACGCGGCGTCGCCGTTCGGGTTCTCCTTCACGGTTGATGCGGACACCGTCGCCTACCAGCTCCGCTCGGGGCTGCCCGCCGGCGCGCCCGTCCTCCACATCGGCACGCTCCCGCCGTCGGTCGCCGAGGTGGCCTCCGATGAGCTCTGCAACTACTTGTTGGCTAACTTCTCCTGCCTGCCGGTGTACCTGCCGGCAGACCTCCACCACCGGTTCTACCACGGCTTCTGCAAGCACTACCTGTGGCCTCTCCTCCACTATCTGCTGCCGCTCACGCCGTCGTCTCTGGGCGGGCTCCCGTTCGACCGCGCGCTCTACCCCTCTTTCCTCTCGGCAAACCGGGCCTTCGCCGACCGCCTCACCGAGGTGCTCAACCCCGACGACGACCTCGTCTGGATCCACGATTACCATCTCCTTGCCCTCCCCACCTTCCTCCGAAAGCGCTTTCCGCGTGCCAAGGTCGGCTTCTTCCTTCACTCGCCGTTCCCCTCCTCCGAAATCTTCCGCACCATTCCTGTCCGGGAAGACCTCCTCCGCGCCCTCCTCAACGCCGACCTCGTCGGCTTCCACACCTTCGACTACGCGCGGCACTTCCTGTCCGCCTGTTCGCGGCTGCTCGGCCTGGATTACCAGTCCAAGCGCGGGTACATCGGCATCGAGTACTACGGCCGCACCGTCACGGTCAAAATACTGCCCGTCGGGATCGACATGGGCCAGCTGAGATCCGTGGTGTCGGCGCCGGAGACGGGGGACATGGTGCAGCAGCTGACCGAGGCGTACAAGGGGCGGCGCCTGATGGTCGGCGTCGACGACGTCGACCTGTTCAAGGGAATCGGGCTTAAGTTCCTGGCCATGGAGCAGCTTCTGGTGGAGCACCCGGAGCTGCGCGGGCGCGCGGTGCTCGTGCAAATCGCCAACCCGGCGCGCAGCGAGGGGCGCGACA
Organism: Zizania latifolia; assembly: GCA_000418225.1. Classification (NCBI taxonomy): domain Eukaryota; kingdom Viridiplantae; phylum Streptophyta; class Magnoliopsida; order Poales; family Poaceae; genus Zizania; species Zizania latifolia. Next base: position 136,769 of record KE373066.1, read on the forward strand.
TTCAGGAGGTCCAGGACGAAGCCAGGGCGATCAGCGCCCGTGTCAATGCGCGGTTCGGCACGCCCGGGTACACACCAGTCGTGCTGATCGACCGCGCCGTGTCGGTGTACGAGAAGGCGGCGTACTACGCGGCCGCCGAGTGCTGCGTGGTGAGCGCCGTGCGGGACGGCCTCAACCGGATACCGTACATCTACACGGTGTGCCGGCAGGAGAGCACCGCCCTGGAGGGCGAGCCCAAGCGCAGCGTCATTGTGCTGTCGGAGTTCGTCGGGTGCTCCCCGTCGCTCAGTGGGGCGATCCGGGTCAACCCATGGAGCGTGGAGTCTGTGGCGGATGCCATGAATGCTGCCTTGAGGATGCCTGAAGCAGAGCAGAGGCTTCGGCACGAGAAGCACTACAAATACGTGAGCAGCCACGATGTCGCCTACTGGGCTAAATCGTTCGACCAGGACCTGCAGAGAGCCTGCAAGGATCATTTCTCGCGTCGGCATTGGGGGATTGGGTTCGGGATGAGCTTCAAGGTGGTGGCCCTCGGCCCAAATTTCAGGCGGCTATCTGTCGAACACATTGTGCCATCATACAGGAGGATGCATAATCGCCTAATTCTCTTGGACTATGATGGCACTGTGATGCCAGAGGGTTTAATTGATAAGGCACCGAGCAATGAGGTCATCTCTGTCTTGAATCGTCTGTGCGAGGACCCCAAGAACAGGGTGTTCATCGTGAGCGGGCGAGGGAAGGATGAACTTAGCAAATGGTTTGCGCCTTGTGAAAAGCTGGGGATTGCTGCAGAGCACGGTTACTTCACAAGGTAAACAATCTCTAGACACTTCGTCTTTCATTTGTAAAGATCTAATTGTTTGTACGAGGTTGCCTTGCTTGCATCTTGGTAGTGTTTTAGATTTGGATAAAATCTTTAGGACGGTGTGAATTACGCAATGGTACAACAACCAGTACATTCATGGAAGCACATGAAGCAAAATTACGAGTCATCAACAGATTTAGATGCAGCTGTGATGTCCCCTGTTGCTAACATAATCTAGGTCTCTAGGAGGCTGTTAATTTGGTTCTTTGGAAGGTCAAAGCGGAATGGTTTATACCATGAACTTAACAGTGTTAACACATTTTTCTAGTGTTGTTTTTAGTTTCGAGAGAGGTAGGAGAGCATCTGAGTTTATTTTGGCGAAATGTGATGTTCACTGATTCCTCGTTACTACCACACAGGTGGAGCAGGGATTCTCCTTGGGAAACTAGTGGGTTGGCCGCGGACTTTGATTGGAAGAAGGCTGCAGTGCCAGTGATGAATCTTTACACAGAGGCGACGGATGGTTCAGCTATCGAGCACAAGGAAAGCGCTTTAGTTTGGCATCACGATGAGGCGGATCCGGATTTCGGTTCGTGCCAGGCGAAGGAGCTGCTCGACCATCTTGAAAACGTGCTTGCAAATGAACCGGTCGTTGTGAAGAGGGGCCAGCATATCGTTGAAGTAAATCCACAGGTAAGCGCGTGCAAGCTTCCTTCGTTAGTTTGTTTGACAGTATATGTTTGATTATTTCAGCCTGTAGACTTGTATGCAACATGTTGATCGACTCGACGTCGCTGTCAAACTAAAGGCAATGGATAAGGATTGCTCTAATCCAATCCAGTCTTCATCCACCACATAACTTGGGACAATCTATATCTGCTCGACAAATAGGATATGAATCAGCATGGACCATGCCCCGTGGACTGGAAAATTTCGCGAAAAGATCCCCCGGGTCTTTTTTATTTTCGTTTTTGTACACGTTAGAGAGCAACTAATCCCGCCCACTCAAATCACCATTAGTGTCATTTGACCGGTAGCTTACTAAAATATTTTTCATGTCATGCAGGGCATCAGCAAAGGTGTGGTTGTGGATAGTCTCTTGTCATCCATGGTGAGCCGCGGGAAGCCACCGGATTTCGTCCTGTGCATCGGAGACGACCGATCAGATGAGGACATGTTTGAGAGCATCGTGTGCCCATCAAATAGCAGCGTCAAGCTCCCTGCCACCAGCGAGGTGTTCGCCTGCACGGTCGGCAAGAAGCCGAGCATGGCCAAGTACTACCTTGACGACACCGTCGACGTGATCAAGATGCTTCAGGGTCTGGCCAATGCTCCGTCCCAGCGGCCAAGACAGGTTCATCAGCTGCGGTTCTCGTTCGAAGGCTCACTGTGACACGGTGAGGAAAGGTTATCATCTGCACAGTAAAACCAAGGAGGAATAACTAATGGAGAAGAAAATTCAGTTGGTGTGGTTTAGGGTTAGCTGCAGTTACAGGATAAACAGGTTTATGGTTTTTAATCTTCTTTCCCCCTATTTTTCACATTTTCAGCCTTCTTTCATGCTTGTATATGTCCTCCCATATGATATATGAGAGAAGGTTTCAAGTTTCAGCCACCTTGAATATGTGGTTGACGATGACGATGAAATCAGAAAAGAAAAATCGATTCTTTCTTCCATGTCTCCACTGTTGCTTCCCTCCGTCGAGTGGCCGTCCCATTCGGCATTTCGGCCATGCTTTTCACCTTTGCTGCATTATTACGGACCGATATGGATGCCGCCCGGCGGATAGCGCCGGCGTTCAGATCTGGTGCTCCCTATCCAGCTCTCCACTCCATTCCTCCGCCGGCGTCTGACGGCGACCGCCGATATTGGCAGCGGCGCCCGTTCCTGATCCAAACGCTGTGGAAACGAAGGCTTCTTTTCTCAAGAATTCTGTAACGAGACGGGACTAGGGGAACCTTTGCTTGTTGCCAGCTCGCAGCCGTTCATCAGCGACATGCCTGAGGCAGACATCATCTCCCTGGAGCGAAACAGTGAAAGGGCTTGCCATGATTAGGATGGAAACCCTTTTCTCTCTGTACAACATCTGCTGCCTTCTGTTCCTGTTCGCATCACAGTTGATGGGGTACACGCGAGGCTGTGGGCGATGCTGCTAAAGGACAGGGGAGACTTTTGGTTCTCCATGATTCAGATGTCCGGCTGGACCGCCACACTCTGTCGGTAACCGTGCACATGTTCATCCGGTGAGCCTGGCCGCGTGTCTTCCTTCCTCTCTTTTGCACCTTGGTTATTTCGAACAGGCGTACCAGCAACCTGACATGGGGTTAAGAGAGAATTCCAAGGCCTAATCAAGTACCCAAACTTGACAAGTCGTTGTTGTTTTTCCAACGGCTCAAACTTCTCTCATGGCCCATGGCTAGCCAGCCAGCCCGGAGATCGAAATGACAAAGCTTCTTTGACCCGGCTGGCCTGGTAGGCAAGCACGAATCTCCTTCTCCTCCTCCTACTGCAAGCTTTGGGCAGCTTCTACCAAAGCACCAATACTCAACTCCTCAAGTCAACAAAGGTATCCCAAGATAAGATGATATGCATGCAGCCTTCTAAGCTATCTTTCCCCTTCTTTTCGCTATACCCAATCTTGAATCGATTATTCCATGGACACTTTTTTTAAGATAATAGAAAAGAACTGGTATCTACACTGTTCCATGGACACTTGGCTTGTCATCGTGCTACCAAACTCCACCTAGGATGCCCTCGTGTGTCCATTCTTGATGCAGTGAAACGGTGCTTTCTCATGGTGGCTGGCCTACCAAACCATGGAGATGCAGGCGAATGGACCAGGGTGTGACCTCGGTCCGTGTCGTACGTCCCAAAGGTCAGACGGCGTCTCTTGGTCGCTTATCTCTCTGGATGTGCCGTCTGATCTTCTTCTCCTGACCAGGTTCAGAGAAATGGTAGTACTTTCGGTAGGGCTAGCTACACGGATCTGATCGAGCCAAGAGGCCGGCATTCATGAATGCCATCTCGTGCTTTCACTGGTTAGGCAGAGCTGAGGTGAGTGAACCGCGTTCAGGCAGACAGGAACATGTTTTGATTGACTAGTTGGACATCGAGGGGATGATTAATTGTTGATTTTCAGGTAATTGTGTTGTATGCTGAGAATGTAAATGACTGGTTCTGAATTCTGAAACCATCTAAACTATAGTATATCATTATATGTGAACTTTAGTATTGCTAACTTACGCGTGGAAATTTTTCTCAAAGTAATCACTACTTTACATATTATAAGTGGTTTGATTTTTTCCAAAGTCAACCTTACTTTAATCAATTTTATAAAAAATATACTAACAATTACAACATCAAATTAGTTTGGTTAAATATTAAGTATGTTTTAATAGTGTTTTATTTGATATGATATTGGAGATATTAATATATTTTGTTTAAATTTAGTCAAATATTAAGAAGTTTGACATTTAAATATAGCCATATATAGAGGTCGTAGAAGAAGCTCTGCTAAGTTGCTATCTCCCAAATGTGTTTTGTTTCCTTTCTGTTTGTCTATCAATTAGAGTTGTAACTTGCAAGACAGATGAAACTGCCGGTACCGTCACGAATGCCACCGATCGAGAAGAAGAAAGATTGAAACGAAAGCTATCTCACAGATGCTTCATATCCATATCCTCGAATACAGTTTGGTCTCATCAAGATATGGTGTGTTTGCTGTACCATATGCGCACCACTACCCTAGAACAAGTTCCAGATTTTGGATATGACAACTCAGGCTTCGATTAAAAATTTCACTCACCGAGTGGTACCTAGGTTTGTTCATAAACTCCGACCTATTATTGCCGTCTCTGAATGAAATGACATGAGCACGTCGACTTTATTAATTACCTGACGATCTCATCTGATCATCTCAAACAATAACAACTGTAGGCATGCCGCATGTTCTGACCGATGAGGACGGCCGGCGAATCATCGATAAGGCAGCAGGCCGGGTGCAGTGTGTGCGAATAATTGAGCCAGCCAAGGAGAACAACATCCTTGTGCTTCTCGATCACATGCTCTTTGGACAATGGAAAACAGTCAGAGCTGCAAAATCTTCTTTAGCATGGCGTCTGCCAAGAAATTAACCCTTTCCAGCTCAAGCAGAACACCACCCATGCTCCCATGCATCCATCGAAAGAACACGACACGAGCTAGACGCTTCGAGTGATCGATCGATCGATCGATATCTATCTTAGTTTTAAGACTCATCTCTGAATTCTAAACTCTATCCTCTGCAGCATTGTTCATGACCAGATCGATAGCTCCAGATAACATGCGCCCACCACGACGGCCGACGACTCGATCGACGAGAGAACTTGACGGCGACGGCGCTCTCTGTGTGTCGTCGCTGCATGCAGGTGTGCGGCGCCTGCAGCCCTGCACCAATCATGCATGCACGCAGGTCGGCGCCCGGCCGGCCTGTTGATTGACCCAACTTGAATGCAAGTTGAGTGGGTTTCTCTCCGTTCCACCAGTTTCTCGATTAAAAAATTAAAAGCTGAATTGTATTAAATAAAATCAACATTTTCAACCACAACAGTTTTTTTTTATAGTACAAAGTGACTTTTTTATTCTCCGGTTTTCATAATTTCACGGTTTATATTGTTCCATCATTTCGTTAATCCATATAAACTAATTATATTCGTTGTTAATGTACTATAAAATCACCGTTTGCTATTATTAAACTTTATAGAATTGCTCTACCGTAGATCCGTAGATACTTTAACCAAACATCATCGTAGTTTTTTCACGGCTCTTAACTCACAACAGTTTTTTACGTCACATGTCAGTTTTTTTTAATTCACATCTCGCAGCATTTTTTTTGAATCTGTACTCTAACCAAACAGAGTATTCCCTCCGGCTGTTCACTTGGAGTGTTGTGCTCTACCTGCCCAGCTTAGCTTGGTTTCTTGATAAGCGCGACGATTGGTGTGGTGGCGTGGTGCCCTCCTCTCTTGGTATATTCTCTATAGAAGAATTTGGCGCTAGCTTGCTTCGTCAATGTGCGCACTTTCTTGTGAGAGAGACATCGTTCGACAGCAAAAGTTAAACGAGGGCTACCACACGTAATGGTTTGTGTTCAGTTTGGTAACTGAAATCTGGCCATGTGCCTCTTACGTCTAAACGTCTGAAACCGAGATTTTTCTTCCAGATTCATTGCGAAAACGGGCTGTTGCAACGGGAGTTTTTGTTAGCGTTTCAGGTATTTTAGCTCATCACCCTCGGCCCACGTTCGAGCATTAGGCGCATCCGACGCATCTCTACAAGAGACGCCCTAACATCCCACCCCCTTAGGAAGCCTCCTAGGTTGGTATGGCGATGCTAGCTTTGATAGCTGTTGTTAGCGTCCCAGGCATTTCAGCTCACCATACTCGGTTCACGTCCGGGCTTTAGGCGTATCCGACGCACCCCTTACAAGCGGAGAGCCCTCTCCATTCTAAAAGACAGGTCCAATAGAAGGATGGCTACTCTCCCTTATAAGGTACGCGTAGCTCTCTTTCGCGAGCGAGGTGGGACTAAAGGTTGCTGACAACACCCTGACTTAGACGCCATAACAGTTTTATCAGTTGTTGCATTTCAAACGCGGCCTTGGTTTTGCCACGGGGTAATAGACTAATCACACAAACCAGTTTCGAGTGTGAAATAAATCTACACGAAAATTCTAGGGGGAAAATTGACTGATGTGGTCTATGGTCCGTGGAACAGCTAAACTCTTCCCCAATTTTTTAGGATTTACACTTTTGTCAAGTTGATGAACTTTATATTTTTGACCCATATGGCCATATGCATGATGATATATGGCCTCTAAACTCAATATTATATGCTTAGGATGTGTTTAGATGTCTGAATTCATGTCTGACTATACAATACAGATTCACGGGATTCAAGTGCTGTAGCAGATTTAGGTATTTGATTGCCCGCACGAGTGAATTCAGTTTGTATCCGTAGATTCAAGAATACGGTCTCAGCCTGTATCCATAAATACACTCAAACCAGGACGGCGGGATTCAACTACTATGCCACAGGACTCACTTATCAGCCGCACTAAAATTAACTTACATCCATTCATACAACCTCAGATTCAGCATACTAAACAGAAAATCAACATATCTATATCTACTTATATGGTCTCAGATACAACCAACCAAATACTCTTTTTTAAAGATATACAATCCCACCTCCTCCTAACAGCAATCAAATACACCCTTAGCGTTTCAGGGAAAAAAAATCGTGTCAAACGGGCCGGGAGACACCACCGCGAGTAAGGCCGTGGTATTACTTGGGCCGTGATGCGTCGGAACGGAATTGCAACAGCATGCAGCCCATAAATGTTCATGTTAACAATATTCTGGTAGCTTGTCCGGTGCATCGGACACTGGAAAAGATCTCTATTTTTCAGTTATTTTAGCATGAAAATTTTATAAAAATATGTAGTAATTAGAGAATTAGGTTATATTAGATCTTGGTAATGTTTTGTAGGTTCGCCGCTGATTATGTTGCAGCTGCTTCTCAACTGTTGCATCGCATGCTCTAGTTTGTTGCAGCCTTTTTCCATTATATATTATAGTTGTTGCATCTTTGTTTGAATCAGTGTTTCATTTTTGTTAAATGTCACAGATGTTATTATCAACTGTTGCGATGTTGTAACATCTCAAAAGTCAAAACTTGTTTGGTTGAAATATTTAAGCTGGTTAAGAGACTGCATCTAAACTGAACAGTACGGTTTTCGTGCAGTTTTTGTGAGGAGAGGAATTTTCCCAAGTTTTGCCGGAATTGTACCGTTATTTTTGTACTCTATGTTTCACATGTTGAATTAAATTGTTGCATAGAGTCACCAGATGTGTTCAGCTCTAATCTTGTCCAATGGTAAACTACTGGATTCTCGTAAGCGGCCACTGAAGTTGGAAACTTGAACTAGTTCGTCATTTTCCAATCTTGAGAGTACATGTTCATGTCAACACGACTAAAAGAACGTAACAACTAGAGCAGTTACCACAATCTTAGCCAAATCAGAACCTCTGTAATTGGATTGGAGATATCGTGACTTTATCATTAACATGTGAGTCTAATAATACTAAAATCTATATATTAGTGTCAAAGTCATGATGAAGTCGACTGCAGAAAATGTTGATCCGATCTTAGCGTCAAAGACCCATTTTATGACACTGACACAACTCCAACAACAAAAGAGAAATAATTCCATCGGCGAAATGCACCGTGGGAGACTGTGAGCTACTTGCCCAACGGTTAATTCCACCAGCAAAATGCAGAGTAAATCACCCTTCGGTTACCAGCGGCCACACTCCACAGCTTGTTCCAGAATCAGTGCCCGATTATGACGGCTGCCGGCGAAACGCCCCGGATGACAGTGGCCGACGACGACTCGACGGCGACCACGAAGCTACCAGCCACCTGCACCTGCTGGGCTAAACCCGATCGACGACGAGCCTAGAGCCTAGAGGGATCCATGGGCACGATCGATATGAGCAATCAATTGCCAGTTGCCACACCGTTGAGGCGTCAATTGAGCGTGCCAGCGAGACACTAACTCTGAATTAAGGAGATGTCACATGCTCCTAAAACAAATCTCTGTCCAAAAACTGACGAGATTTTATAATACAGAAACGTATCAACTCTCGGAGAGAGACGTTACACTACGGGAGTACTCCTCAAAAGCGCATTGTCTGTGTGGAACAGCCTGTAACATGAGGAAGTCCACCCTCCATTTGTACACTTGCAGTAATGGAAGAACAGCTCACAGGCCCAACATAGCAGAACCGTGAGAAGATCTCAGGTAAAGAAGTAGTAGATCAGGCGAGCAGCAGGACCAGTTTTCACATGCTGCTGCCTCAGTGGCAGATTTATAATTTCAGACGAATGATGTTACCATAAACTTATTGGTTAACAATCGTGCTTATAATAAATATGAGACTGCCGTCATCGATATTAAATTAATAAAGATATTTTAACCAACCGATAAGATTTTTTGTCGTGTGACAACATGCCACAACATTGGATCTTGCCTGGATGTGTCTTCAGCTATCCTTTTTGTACTGAAATCAGTTTTTGAAACGAACTGTTGTACTCAGATTTTGTACCTGCAGGCAAAACACTTGAGCTGAAACATTTGATCCGGACTTGTCCAAGATCTTAAAGTTGGACTTTCTATCAGATTCACGGTGGAGTAAGAAAGATTTCAGATAGAGAACCGAAAAAAAAAAAGAGATTGAGAGAGGAGAATCTTTGCTGAGGCTTTACAGATAAGAACAGACAACTTCCCAAACTTGACAGCATGCGTGTGCTTTAAACTTCTGA
>KE373066.1:181034-192394 GCA_000418225.1 Zizania latifolia
TGGTTTGAAAGAGAAACAGTGAGGTAATAAAAGGGGTCTATAGAGAAAATATTTGATAAAGCGGTCTAAAGTAAAACTTTGTTAAGAATAAGGAGTCTAGTCAAAAATTCACTGTTTGAAATAGTTTGTTTTCCAACACAACGTGTCTCTTTTATCTCTCTCATATACAGTATATTCTAATAGCCTTTTCCTTTGAAATTCCTATAGGTTGTGTGTGGAATATCTTCTCGACTAGTTCAAGCAATTCATATGCTTTCAATTTCTATATAATATTCTATATGTCGTGATATCTAATTCTTGTATTTCCCCCCTGTTACTGTATTATAAATAAAGACAAATCTTGGAGCAATAATCGATGTGACTTCGGTTGGTTAGATCTATCTTTGGAGTTTATGACGACTAATTCAGAATATGAAGCTATTTTAATCGTGCAGATTATTACTCTAGCTTTTAAAACCGATAGTTACATAATATGAAATAAACTAGAATATAAAAACTGAAAAATAATAGGTACTCCGTAGTATTATCAATTAGATATTCATTCGATGTAAATCTCTCCAAACAGTCTCCTACCTATCAGAATCTAAATCTCCCAGAACAGTATGACGAGTGTTTTGGCTGAGTTGTGGTCTTGCACAAATGCACCGCCAATGATCTAGCGGCTGGCGCTGTGCCACAGAAGCGAAAAACTGAATAAAATGGGTATAGTTTCCGGGCGAAATCGAGGTGCGTTGCCAGTAACAACGACTAGTCTGGCTCGCCGGAGGCCGGAGCAGGTCCCCTGAATATTCGGCAAGCCCGAGCTGTGCTGTGGCGTTCCCGTGCCTTTTGTCTCGGGTGCACGAGTCTTAAGAGGCTATAGGGCCAATTGGCCGGTGCTCTCTCCGATTCTGTGTCACGCCGACCCAGGCAACAGGACACGCTGACACGCCTGTAGATAGAGTCGAGGCCGGCAAGTCTCAAACCATTGTGGCTGCCCCGTATCAAACGGAATAATCCAACTTAAAAACCTTATTTTTAGCCTAAAGTATTCACAACACAAAGATTTTCAATCGAATAGTTGATGAGTGCGTCTAATTGTTCCATTTTAACCACTTTTTTATCCTCTAATTGTTAGAGCCATCTTAATTCACAATGAGCATGAGTCGTGTTACATTGATATTAAAAAAATATAGGAGGATGGTAATAAACGGATTATCGGATATATAAAAAAATTTCAGACAAAATTTGAAAAAGGTTTAATTTTTTCTGAAAAACAACAAATCAATCTGTTTAGAAAATCATATAGATTATATCTATATCATTATATCATTAGGTATATAAAACAACAAATATATAATCTATAGATGAGGACCTCGCATGCGGAGGATTTTGTTAGAGTTAGCGGGCTTTTAAAAAAACAGCAAAAATTTTAAAAAATAAATAATTTTATCGGACCTTATTGATAAATAAGATTATCGATATTGCTATCGACGATAATGTTAACCCTACAACACAACAACATATATTGGCTTAACGTGACCAAATGTCATAGTTCTATATGACCGCACGAGGATATAGCTATTTGATAGTAAGTGTCTATACGACGAGCCCGTGCAGCCACGGATGCTGACCTGCTGCTGGTTTAAATAACTCAACATTTTCAAGGCTGTCGTTGAGCCGAGGCCCATCCCTCGTAAGTTCTAGCCTTCTAGGAGTAGTGGCATCAGATGCCTCACGTACGTAGCTGTGACAGATTTGGTGGTAGCAACAAAAATATAAAATTCAGCCATCAGCTTACAAAGACGACTGCACTTGAGCAGCTGAGTGGAGTTCAGAGTCATTTCCATCACCTCAGCGTATGTTTGTTTCTCCGGTGAGCGACAGAGTGAGCCTGGTGGTCTGTGTAGCAAATCACGACGGGATGTTATTGGATTAATTTTTACAAACTGTGGGTTGGTAAGATAGTCATAATGAATCTGTTTACCGCCGTTTTGTTAACGGTGTCTCCAACCCATTAAATCGTTTCATGCTGTTTGTGTAACATACAGATCTCTGTTGGATTACACACTCGGCAAGTCTCCAACTTGACTGGTGGAGATCCAGTAGATCTTATAGCAACTGGTCGTTCGCGTGATGTTAAAGTGACCTGTAACTGAAGATAAAGTGTGCGACGTGCATGAATCCGAGACGACGTATGGGCCGGCTCATTTCCAGCTAAAGGTACGAGCCGGAGTATCCGACTCGTTGGTCTCCACTTTTTCAGAATAGATATATGCATATATTGGCGTGTCATGCCTTATTATAGTTTGACATTAGCGGTAATTTATCCGGTTACTTTTAAAATAGACCGAACTAACGAGCAGTTGTAAGATAGTTTTGCAAACCCTGTCATGGACCTCACGGTATATTATATCCATTCCCTGTTTTGGCTTGTCCAGCTCAAAGTTTGCACTTATCCAATCCAAGGAAGTGTCTGGTTCCCTGGCGTGAGGATGAGGGTGATCTCGGAGGCGTCTGGACTCTGGAGGAAGCATTCGGCTTCTTGTGGTGGTGGCAATCCAATCCAAGGAAGGCGACCTCACCGGTTTACCACTTCGGCTGGTTTCGTTTCGTTTCTTCCGAGACAAGTGTAGCAGCTTCAGTGCCAGGGATGACAAAATTTCCCACGGGGAATAGATAAACATTTCTGTCCTAGTTTCTGTACGCGGAAGAGAAATTTCCTTCATTTCTGTTTTGATTCTTGTTTCGTACGGAGAATAATACCTGATGGATCCGATTTTCATATCAAAATAAAAATATCTCAAGAGAATATGATAATTATGCTCGATAATGTAATGTAGTGAGTTGGGCTCTAAGTTATTATGAGATAATTGAGTAAAATTATATATAATTAGAGTTCTACATGAAAATAGAGGCGACAACTGAGGAACCGTTTTCATCTTATAGGTGGCTTTTTTCCTGTTTAACCTTAACGGAGAAAAACTTGGTATCATCTCCGTTCACTATTAGAAAAATTCACTGCCATGTCATTGACATCCCTGTTCAGAGCTTGCAGAAGCGAGATCGACGCGCATGTGTGCTACTGGCTTCTGTTACATGGATGAGCTGTGTGCAATCCGCATTCTGAAATCTGAGGCCGCACACGTAGAAAGTGCCAGAAGCTTGCTTGTATACAGTCTATGGCGATCGAACAAGAAGAGAACAGATCAAACAACATGGTAGGTGTGGAAAGTGTCTGGGCTTCGAAATCAGAGGAGTATTTGAAGCTGAAGAAGTAGAATATCTTAGAACTAAATAAACATACCAGTTGCGAAGAGCATAAATGAGTAGTTCATATTTTTGCAGCATGTACATACACGGAATTGATTGTATTTGTTACAACTAAATAAAAAACAGTGGCAAAAAAATGCATGTGGATGAAATAAAAAATTCCGTTGCCGGGACTCGAACCCGGGTCTCTCGGGTGAGAGCCGAGTATCCTAACCAGCTAGACTACAACGGATTCTCGTTAAGCCATCAGTAATAATTCTTATATTACAAAAAAATATTTTGCTCTTAATTAAGTCCTCTCAAAAAGAGTCATTTCATTTGCTTGGTTTTCTGGATGGTTCGATTAAAATGCGAGAAATAACGGTCACATATATGGCTCCCTGGGATCACTATCTTGTATGATGGAACGAGATACCAAACGAACCTTTCACTGGTAATCTCCACGTGATCATCATATGTTATCTCAGATTATATCCGACCATCTCCTAATAATGCTACCTTTTCCTACGTCCGCGAATCCATAATTCAAAATTCAATTTCAATCTCTCTTAAAAATCAGTCAATCTCTTCTACTCTAAGATGCTGAGGACATATTTAAAAGAGCTTATAGCCACCTTAGCTACTCTAACAATCTAGTTTTTTCAAACGGTCTAAATTTTCTATTTAAATTATAAAACTCAGTAGTATAGAATATTAAAATAAATTAATATTTAGAAGATGATAAAACACCAACTCCTTCGTATTTTCATATACTAACTCCTACCTTCTCTGAATTTTAAGCTTACACCGCAACCTTGAGCGTTCGATCAGCCATCACCGTCCAAAACTCCACAACGGCGGTTCATCGCACGCTCCCTGTGACGCCACGTCAGCATCCCGGCGCGCTCTCCCTCGAATCCTCGATACAAATGTCCGGCCTCCCGCTTCGGCCACGAGCCTTTCGCCCCCAACCTCTCCAAATCTCTCCTCCGCGACGCGCGACCATTCACACGTCCTCTCTCCCGCTCCTCTCCTCCTCGCCTCGCCTCGCCTCGCTCACCTCCACAGCCAAATCCCGCCGCCGATCCCAGCGCCTCGTCCCGTACGCTCTCGCGCGGTGGCGCTGCAAGCCGAGGATTCCGTGGGCGTACAGGCGGTACAGCGTACTACCTCCGTGGCTTCGACTCGATCGCCGTGGGATCGCGTCTGATCGGCGGTGGAGGGCCTCGCCGTAGGTTTTGGGAGGGGAGGCGGAGAGGTGGCTGCAGGTTGGTTGCTAGGCGACCATGTCCGGCGGCGGCAGGGCTGGGAGGGGAGAGGCGCAAGTACCCGATCCGCGTGGAGGACAACGAGCTCTACGAGGAGATCGGGCAGGGTGTCGGCGCCATCGTCTACCGCTCGCTCTGCAGACCTCTCGACGAGATCGTCTCCGTAAAGGTGCTCGACTTCGAGCGCACCAACAGCGACCTGGTATGGGTGCCATCTCCTCGCCTAAACACCGTTCGTGTGTTCCCCCGATATATAGATCGTCTCCGTTTCGTCCGCTAGGCCCGATGCTGTGTAACGCGAGAGATATGTGTGATCTCGATTTAACTTGTTCGATGCGCAACTTGAACGATCCTCCATTGCATGGACAGATAGATGTACTTGTGGATGATGTTGTCGAAGGGCCAGTTGGCCCAGTCAGTCCCATACTGCTATTTTGAAATTTTCATCATGATTTGCATATAAAATTGATGTGTTTGTTCTTATATTCGCAGGATAATTTCAGCTTTCTTATATTTGCAGCTCAAATTTGTATCGACTAGGCATATTCGGGTCCATCAGATACTCAGATTGTAGTGGTCAATCGGTAATGTAAATAGTTTGTATACTTAAAACTGTAGAAGCCATCGTGTTAGCCCTCAAGCTGTATTGAATTTTAGCATTGCCAGTCGCAGTTTCATGGATGCTATTAAAGTTGCTTTCTCTGTTTCTAAATTTCGTACCGCCACTTCGTGTTTCTAAAATGACTAACAAGGATGCTTGCAGAACAACATCATGCGTGAAGCTCAGACGATGATTCTTATAGTTCATCCTAACGTTGTAAAGGCGCATTGTTCATTTACAAATAGCCAGACATTATGGGTGGTTATGCCATACATGGCTGGAGGGTATTGTCTTCACATAAGGAAGTCAGTTCACCCAGATGGTTTGGAAGAAGCTGTCATTGCAGCGGTACTTCGTGAAGTCCTGAAAGGTTTGGAGTATCTTCATCATCACGGAAATATGCATCGTGATGTAAAGGTTAATATACATTTACACCCAGCTGGGTTCTTATATATCTGAAGGGCATGCTGTCCCCATGTGTTGATCAACATTACAGGAATATCTCACACTCTGCATCTTCTAAAATTAGCTATTTCCGGATTGTTATATTGCAGCATTTTTCCTTTGTTTTGGTCATAGGCAGGGAATATACTCGTTGAATCACGGGGTGGAGTTAAGCTTGGAGATTTTGGGGTTTCTGCTTGCCTGTTTGGTTCTGGTGACAGGCAACGGGCCAGGAATACTTTCGTGGGAACTCCTACTCATCGGTGGACTGTTGTCATTTTTTAGGATGGCACCAGAGGTTATGGAACTGCTACATGGATATGATTTTAAGTAGGGTAACTTTATTTTAACGGTCAGAATGGTTTTATTGTTTACTGGAGCTTCCTCTGACAAATATATTACAGGGCAGATATATGGTTCTTTGGGATTACTGCACTTGAACTCGCTCATGTTCACGCTCCTTTCTCAAAGTTCCCTTTCATGAAGGTACAATCAAACGTATACCGTTGAGATATCTTTGAAGCAATCCCTTATTGATTGGTTTGGTGGACTTACATGTTTGTAAAATTATATAATCATACCATTTTCAGGTCTTATGACACTTCAGAATGCCCCACCAGGTCTTGACTATGAGAGAGAGAAAAAATTTCAAGGGCAAATATGTTTACTATTTGAACAGACCTGCCTTTCTGCATTCTTTATGATGAGAATAACTTCTTAATTGTCAACAACAATTGTGTGCTTTATCAGCATTTCAAGCAAATAGTTGCTATGTGTCTGGTAAAAGACCCTTCAAAAAGGCTCCCAGCAAAAAAAGTTGCTGAAGAAACCCTTTTTCAAGCAATCTCGTTCCAATAATTTCATCACTCAAAAGCTTTTGGAGGGATTGCCCGGTCTTGGTGCCAGATATCAAGCTTTGAAGGTACACTGGTTTAAGTGGTGTATACTACTTTTTGGGCAGCATATCTTCTCAAGAAGTTAACAATGAAGCTTACTATTAATTATAGGAAAAGGATGAAGTTTTACTTGTTCGAAAGAACGTTCCAATAATTTCATTACTCGAAAGCTTTTGGAGGGATTGCCTGGTCTTGGTGCCAGATATCAAGCTTTGAAGGTACACTGGTTTAAGTGGTGCATAGCTACTTTTTTGTGCAGATTATCTTCTTCACGAAGAAAAGGCTTTGAGGCGAATGGCTAACTTTATAGGGAGGGCTACCTTAATATCAAGAAAATAATCACTATTATTGTCGAAACTAATCTAATCTATATATCTAATTGCTAGCTAAATGTCATAGGTAGTAGGTCAGGGTTGCTAGGCCCAGCCCACGTAAACAGTACCATGGGTACTATAGTGTGAATAGTACCCATGGGTATCGTAGCAATGTTAGGGATTTGATATTTTAAAAGCTAATGTTAGATTAGATTAGATTGAGTCCTTAAAAGATAAGATTAGATTGAGTCCTTGAAGGTAAGATTAGATAAGAAAATACCGTTTTAGTTAGGAATTAGATATAGAGATTAAATTGATTTTTATAATAGAGATTATTTTTTTAGATGTTATGTTGTTTCTTCCTATATAAGTGACCTCTTGTACTCAATTGAGAGACAATAAAGAAATAGTCTAATCTCTCATCTCAATGTTTTTCTCCCTAACCTAAGTCTATCTCTCATCCCTAGCAGCTGTCACCGCTCGACTATCTTCTCAGCGATGTTTATCCCGTCATGAGTTCAACCCATGACACTAAAACTAATATTTTTATAACTAATAAATATAATACCAAAATAATTATATCTCTATATTAGTTATTCCTAAATCACCTAACTTGTTGCCACGTAAGTCTGTTGCTACAGTACCATGTACTGTTCATGTTGTACTACAATGTTGTGTGGGTACTGTTTATCCCGGTTAGTGGACTAGCCCTGGGCCTGGCCTATGCCCATGACATGTAGGCACTCATGTTTGAGTTTTACTGTCTCCTTTGCCGAGCACTACGAACGCAAGCAGGCTGTATTGTGGTGAAAGACAAACATTGTTTCTTTTCCCTGATGAAAGACAGGAGCAAAAATTGTACTGTGATGTTTTTTGTTGGTTACAGAGGAACAATAAAGGAGTCATTGTTTTTGTGGAATGTGGAGTTCTCTCATCCAGCCCCTTGTTTCGCAGTTCCATGATTCTTGTACTAAACATGCCGTTTTTGCTGTTATGCAGGCAATTTCTCACCATCCTTCGTTAAGTATACCATCTTCAGTCGAGGCTGCATCAACCATTATTGGTGGGTCCCTTTATATGCAGCTCTACAATGTTATGCAGATAAATATGCTTCAGAGGGTAAATCTGCCAACCTACGCGCACTCACAAAAAGCAGAAATCCATTCACCAAATAGCCTAATATGGAAAGCTATAACACTTTCAGCTTTGTAGATGTTGAAGTCTTGTCCTCACTTGTAGGATCAAATGCTTCATGGACGAAACAGTTAATTCGTTCCGATATGGCATCACGCCATCACCTGCTTGCATTCCTCTTGCAAGTCGCGCATCATCTCCATCATCGGCATTATCAGTTGACAGATCAATGGTGAGTTAAGAACCACAGTAGGATGAACTTCAAAATTAACTCTGCAGATGATTGTAATTAAAATATGTAGTACCACAATATAAGAGTGGGAAAATTCAGAGCCATTGTAGGACAGTGTTATGGTATTTGGTTTAAAAAAGCTCATCGTATTACCTTTTCAGTTGGAAGCAGCACAGGAAAAGGAGAACAAGATGGTCAATGAGATCACTAAGCTGCAATGGCGATAATGATCTTTTATCCGATCTTTTGTAAACCAAAGGTTTGCTATGCTATTACTAAACTCCTTACACGACCAGTATGCTTTTCTTTTGATTTAATGTCGCTTAGAACACTAGCCAGCATGGAGTAATTTGCGAGGACTCCTGTAGTAGAATATGCCAGTCCATTTCATTGTAGCCACTCAGGGCAGGAAAAGGCTTTTCTTAGCCAAGGAAGGGCATGAAAACAATAAGGAAATGCCATACGTAATATGCAAATTTTGGCAGTCATGTAAGAAATCGATAACATAATACGGCAGAAGTTATCTACAATTTACATCCACCACAAGGAGAAATTCCCTCACCATTGGTGGGCACCTATTCACTCTATATGATGTGTTTGTTCAATTGTTAGAATCAGTCCAATCCACAGCTCAGTCAGGTCAAACCGTCAAACTCTCCTACGACCGTGGCTCATAGCAGCCAAAAATATATGACATCTAGGTCTGAGCTAACTATTATTAATTATTATTGACAATTTTCGAAGATTTTTATAGCAGTTTGAGAAAAAAAATCAAAAGAATTAAGGAGCTAGGCTTAGCTGTCAAGCTCCAGCTGCTTCAGGCCTGTACCCACCCTTGCCTACGAGCACACTATCTTACACATTGTAAGTACACACACCCAAAGCTTCTGTCGTTGTAGTGATCCAGAGAGCCTAATAGTCAGTCCATGTGGTGCCCATTCCGCTGGGGAGTGCTATAACCAGTATCCAGTAGATTGAACTCGCGTTGCAAAACCCAGGAAGATTCATTTGACTTGGTGGTGCTGATTGTGTACTCGCGAAAATATCCATCATGAGTTATGATATAAACTACAGTCCTGCAAATTTTGGCATGGACAATTATAAATATGCTTTGACTATTCAACAGTAGCTGCATGCATCATATGCAGAAGATGAGGAGAAAGAAAGGGCATTTGCATTTCTTACCTCAAAGCAGGAAGTTTACAAGAGTTTTGGGAATTCTCAACTGTAGGTACAGCTAGACAGCTGCAATTCCAATGATTAGATTAGCAATGACAATAATGAAAGCTACAAAGTGGTACTCCCTCCATCTCAAAAAGATATCACTCTGGCCATTCAATATTTTCCAAAAAGACTTTTCTACCTCCTTATCAACCCTCGGTTCAAAAACCAAGAAGTTTTATTCCTTAATACCTTACATATCCCTTGCATATCATTTAACAATACTACTTTCTTATTAATAATAAGCACTTTGGTATTTTACTCTCATCATTAATTTATCAATTTTATCTCAAAAGTAAATTTTTTTGGATGGGGGAGTAGAAAGCAAGTGATTTTGACAACACCTCTTGATTTCTGCGGGGATGACATTGTGAATAATGTGATGATTAGCTGGATCCAAAGCATCAGTTATCGCCCCAGGAATTATTGAACCGAGCAATTTGTTTGGTTGGTTCCTGAAAAGTGGAGTAAATCAAACCGTGTCGCAAAAACAGTGCAGAAATTACCAATTTTGAGTTGGTCATGTACTTTCGATTTCTGGCAGCATCAAGGAAAAACATGTGAAGAGAGCCTGATAAACTTGTGGCAAGAAGAACATCAGGCAGATCATTCGATGGCCCAAATGAGAGTGAATATATCATTGATGGATATGTTCCTCGCCGAAAACTATGCGACTGTTGAAGTGCAGGTGTAAAAAGAGATTAGGCAGATGATACATAGCTCGTTGTCTAGTTGGTTGGAAAGGAGAAAAATCAATAGAGTTGAATTCACCTTGGTTGCTTGTGCAACGAGATATACTCTGATAATAGTACCCTTTTGAGAAGCTGTTGCCAGGTGCGTGCCATTAGAAGAGAATGCCATTGCAGCTAAGGGAGACTGATGAGCGTCTATCTGTTGGTCAATTACACAAAAACAGTGAAAAGACATAGCAGAAGGAAAAACAAAACTGTCACGAAAGTTGCTTACATTATAATATGAAATGTAAGAAAAATGGTTCAGAAAATGATTTTATGCTATAATCTAGGAGAATTGATTCTCCTTTTTGTACTGCGGGGGAGAATCAAGTAAAACCTTACTTCTCATGAGAATCAAGCTAACAAAAATTGAAAATACCTACAAAAATTCAAAAGAATGTTTATACATGATTGAAGTATACTAGCACACTATATAAGGGAAAATTGATCATTTTTCATCTCAAACTTTGGGCTTCAACTATTTGCCACCACAAACTTTGGCTTCGATTATTTGACACCCTAAGGCCTAAACATTGCCCAGTTTGATTCTTTGCCACTTCGCCTATTTTAATTTCATTTTATCCAATGTGAAAAAACAAACTTGCCCTCGTTTCCAAATAATATCAATGAATTCCCTATCGCTTGAGGTCACCTGCCGTTGCTGCCCAATGCCATCCCCTGCTCTGCCCTGCCAACGCCTCCCTACAAGGGCCCATCTCTGCCAGTCAAGCCACTGCCTGATGCCATCCTCGCCGCCCCTGCCTCCATTCATTGATATTATTTGGAGATGAGGGCAAGTTTGCCTTTTCACATTGGATAAAATGAGTAAACAAAATTAAAAATAATTAAAATGGGCAAAGTGGCAAAGAATCAAACTATGCAAAGTTTAGGGTGGCAAATAGTCGAACCCAAAGCTTGGAGCGACAAATGATCAATTTTCTCCTATATAATATAAGTAACATGATTCATTGTTCATATTTTTTTTGTTCATTTCTATTCATATAGTTTTAAATCATATAGCACAAGTCATCACATATATAATGCAACCCAAAGACAATGGTATAGTCATTTCATATAACTATCCTCTCTTACAAGAATTACAATCTAGTCATCCAATCAAACAATTTTATAGTTAAATATGATTCAATATAGAATCAATTATAGGGAGAATCAGAAATCAGAATCCAGAGTCATGCCATAATGCCCTAAATAATCAATGAAATGCAATAGGCTCTTACAACAATAATTTCAAGAAAGATACAGGATCAGAAGAACAGTAGATCTG
>KE373066.1:194074-218869 GCA_000418225.1 Zizania latifolia
CCCCCGACGAATTCCTCTCCCTGCTTCTCCTTCGTGATCTCTCGAATCGATTCCCGGAGGCGAAAGCTTGGATTTTTTTTATTCAGAGCGATTAAAGGGAATATTTGTAGCCCTTGCTTAGAAAAATAAGCCCCCGTGGAATATCTTAGCGTGACTGCTCCGTCCTTACTTCCTCCGTCCGATTTTATCTTTAATAATTTTAATATTTAACAATTTTAAGATAGATTGATAGTATAAAAAATAACATGTGTGGGTCTCGTCTCTAATTTTCAAAGCGGCGGTCTAACTAGGTTAGATGGGAGCCTGTTAATTGAAAATATTTATAGGATAAAATTTAAAAGATAAAAATAAGAAAATTAATAATTTATTACCGTTAAGTTTGGGCTTCGACTATTTGTCACCCTAAACTTTAGCTTCGATAAAATACCACCCTAAACACTATCGGTAGCAAATTATCAATTTTCTCGATAAAAATAGTCTTTGTAAAAAGAGAGACCACTTGTCAATGTGCGTACATGAAAGAGTAACGGATTACGAACAAGCTTATGTTAGAAGAGAAAAGAACTACAATTAAGTCCTAATAGAACTCGCTTTGTTTGTAGTTTGTACCACCAGAAAAATAACCTGAAAATGTCCAGAGTTACTTTTACTACCAGTATTTGACATTTACAAAGATTCATTTCTGTGCCGTGCTATGAATAAGATAACCCTTATGAGCTCTTTGGAACACGTGAAATCCTCCAAAATTCCTTAAAATTTACTCTATCTCAAAGGCTGTCTAAATTAACTTATCTGGATTGCTAACTGTTAGGGTTAACCAAGCACGTAGAGACTTTGTTTATTCAGAGGATGGATTACTCTCATACGAAGCTAATATTTTTGAATTTTGAAGGCGTTCACGCACACTTTGCTCATGTTGCACCTAGTTTTTTTTTTAAAACCTGTACCGAGTTGGTTAGAAAAGATGATAGTCGGATATCTGGTTATCAGCAGTCGTTAGATAGGTTACTATCAGTATTGGTCTGTTTAGATAGTTAACTATTACTGTCCGATTACTATGGCTATCGGCTTGGCTACTATCAGTATCGGCATATTTTGATGTTTAACTGTTCAATTATCACTAATCGTTGTCTGATGGAAAAGCTGAAAACTGTGGTATGAAAACTGTGGTAAGGAGATTGGTTTGAACAGTTGTACCTAAACTTTTGAGACAAACCAACCTGAGGACGAACGTGGCAGGAAGGGAAGGGATCAGATTGCGGGTGGACAGATCAAAGGAGATTCTCCGGGAAGGCTAGAACACAACCACGACGACCGGGTAGGCTGCGCTTTGGATTCGATGAAAGAAAAGGAGAGACATGCGAGCAGCAGCAGCCAGCAGAGCAGAGTTGCCATGAAGCTTTTGCGCTTCAAAAGCGGCATCATGGTGAAGCAGCCAAGACAACAAAAACCAGGCACGAGCTCGCGACATGGCGATCCAAATTAATCACCCCGATTAGCCAGCCATTCATCAGCGCCAACACACTACTGTAATCCGCTCCCAATGATCTCATCCGTCAGTGACAGCGATTTGATTTGAGCTGCTCAGCTCACGACCTAGGTCAGCAACTGTGAATCATCAGTAGACGCACAGAGGAGGCCGGCCTGTCGCCGCCTGAAAGCTCATTGTTAGCGTACCAGATCTGAGTTTTCACGGAACAACGGTCTATATCGGTTTTAGCCTATGTCTAGACATTTATGCGTATCCGACATAGCTTATAAGTGAAGAGTCATCTCATATCCCAAAAGATCGGTTCAGTAGAAGGATGGTTACTCTCTCTTATAAACTGCTCGTAGCTTCTTCCATAGACGAGGTGGGACTAAAGTTACTGGCAACGCAGCTCACCGGCTCAACAGCCGCCCCAATAGCCCAGGAACCTAACACCCCATCCCTTTAGATAGGCATGACGACTGCTGGCTCTGATACCAATTATTAGCATCTCAGGCCTTAGCTCCCACAGAACACCGGCCCATACCAGCCTCGCCCCACGTTCAGACGTTCACGCGCATCCGACGCAGTTTATAAGCGGAGAGCCCTCTCCATCCCAAAAGACCGGTCCAGTAGGAGGATGGCTACTCTCCTTATAAGCTGCTCATAGTCTCCTTCCGTGGGTGAGATCGGACTAAAATTGCTTGTAACAAAGCTCATAGGCTCAACATCCGGCCCAACGATCCAGTAACCTAGCACCCCATCCCCCTATGAAGCTCCTTAGGTAGGCATGACGGCTGCTGGCTCTGATATCAATTGTTAGCGTCCCAGGTCTTAGCTCCCACGGAACACCGGCCATACCGGCCTCAGCCCACGTCCGAACGTTCATGCGCATCCGACGTAACTTACAAGTGAAGTGTCCTCTCCATTCCAAAAGATTGGTCTAGTAGGAGGATGACTACTCTTCCTTATAAGTTACTCGTAGTCTTCTTCCGTGGACGAGGTGGGACTAAAGTTGCTGGCAATACAGCTCATAGGCTCAACAGCCGGCCCAATGGCCCAGTAACCTAATACCCCATCCCCCTAGAAAACCCCCTAGGTAGGCATGACGGCTGCTGGCTCTGATACTAATTGTTAGCGTCTCAGGCCTTATCTTCTACAGAACTCCGGCCCATACCGGCCTCAGCCCACGTCTAGACGTTCATGCGCATCCGACGCAGTTTACAAGCGAAGAGCCCTCTTCATCTCAAAAAACCGGTCTAGTAGGAGGATGGCTACTCTCCCTTATAAGTTGCTCGTAGCCCCCTTCCGTGAGCGAGGTGAGACTAAAGTTACTAGCAATGCAGCTCACCGGCTCAACAGCTAGCCCAATGGCCCAGAAACCTAACACCCGTGTTAAGCAGCCGCCATACCTACCTAGGGGACTTTCTAGAGGGATGGGGTCTTAGGTTCCTAGGCCATTGGACCGCCTGTTGAACCGGTGAGCTGCGTTGCCAGTAACTTTAGTCCACCTCATTCACGGAAGATGGCTACGAGCAGTTTATAAGGGAGAGTAGCCATCCTCCTGCAGGATCGGTTTTTTGGGATGGAGAGGGTTCTCCGCTTGTAAGCTGCATCAGATACGCTTGAACGTCTGGACGTGGGCTGAGGCAGGTATAGACCGGTGTTCCATGAGAGCTGAGGCAAGTGACGCTAACACTCGTACCTCTTTTGCAATGGTGTAGTTTTTATAAGAATTTTAGAGATTTAAACTAAATACTGTAAAAATTCTACAGTATAAAATTTATGTATTCGAGAGGCACAGTATAAAATGGCGCTGTTTAAGGAAGCAAATGCTGCGCGCGTGCTCGGGGCTAAACTCAGCCTGCTGAGTTCTTCTCATCCTCTGAGCTTTAGCTCCTGCTCGGCAGCTAGCTAGCTAAGGAAAATGCTTAGTTAGTGCGGCTACTTTTGATTACTATAATCATGTCGGCCACCAAGACAAAGTTTTCTGATTAAATTGTCATCAACTGACCGATCGACTGGACAAGCCAGCAATCTATTACTGGCGTGATTAGTGAAATCACACGGCACATTATTGCTCCCTCCGTATTGTAACATAAGGTATCGTTTCTTACAAGTTAATGGCGAAAGAGAACTACTATGACGTACAGTACTAATTTAACAAGAGTTATTCGGAAGATGGCTAAGGCAAGGTATGAATAAAATTAACTAAGAGCAGTAGATTAGTAGTAGCACGAGGCCAGGTTAATTGCTGCAGGCTGCGGTGGTCCGGTACTGTGGCAGGTGAAGCCTATGCATCCATTTGTTTGCATCCATCGATCGATCGTTGATGATAGTTACCGGTAGCCGACGGTTAGTAGGTACGCATGCCATCGTCAAGAACGGCATACACACACACATACATGATACATGTGTGTACATGTGTCAGGCAGGCAGCATCTGTGAAAACATGTTTTTATCTATGTGGCCTTATTACATAGTAGCAGCTACTAGTTACTACTGTAACCCTGTCAAAGAACACAGCCGCGGTTGCTGCGGGCGTACGATACGATCGGGAGCTCGGTCAGATGCAGCATCTGCTTCGGTGTGCCATGCGAAAAATTACCGGCAATCTCTGTAGTCTCAACTGTACCGTCTGCCGTGGCCTCGAATGGTGTTGTTTTACTCCCCCCCTTTTTTTTACTGCGAGGCGTAGTATATCATGTCTACGTGAACGGCAGGCAGAACGGCCGCTCGGTCAGGGGCACGGCCGGAGCATGACCGGCGCGGGCGCCGGCGAAGCTGACGGCACCGCATGCAGGCTGCTCTGCTCCGTCGACGACGACGAGTCCGGCAGGCCAGCCAGCATGCTCGGTCGATCCGGCGGGCCCCAGCCTCCTCTGATCTGCTCTGCTTCTGCTACATGGATTGCTGTCGAGTTAACTGTGCAGCCAGACTGAGGTAGCAAAGCTGCAGGGGCCAAGCCAGCCCAGCTCCCAGGCCAGCCAGCCATTATTCATCAGTAGCCAGCAAGTGGGAGCACGTCCTTTTGAAGCATTTACATTCCCGTTCGGTCTTGCGAAAACAGCCTGTTGGAAAGTGATCGATTTTTGCTAGCAAATGACCGGTTTTCTGCCGAAGAGGAATAGTTTGCTAGGCAGGTGTAGCAGTAGCGCCACCGCGGAACGAGCATGGAGAAGAAGAGCTTTTCATCACACGCTACAGTGATCACAGTTGTTGCCACTCCGTCGCAATTCATGCTGGGCTACCCGCCTACCCCTCCATGATCCATCATTCCTCCCCCAGCAGCAGGGCCAGAGCCAACACCTTCGTTTCGCTGGTATTCCCTAAAAAAACCTTTTTTCCTATCCTTCAACCTTCTTCTAGCATCAATACGACATGTTTTGTTTATAGCTAGCTGGTTAGTCTGAGTATCTAATTAGTGAGAATATAGAGAAGTTGATATTTTTCAGCTTCTATATTTTATTTTATTTTTAGATTCTGCAGCTACCGATTCTCATTCTCACAATCTATATAATCCAAACTGTTTGTTTCAACTTTATATTCTAGAAAATACTGCAGCTGAAAAAACGGGTCCTATGTTTCTATTTATTACCTAGCTTGATTCACAAATTAGAAGTTTTATTTTTAAAATGTCTTTATCTTTTATTAGTTCATCAGTTTTATCAAAAAATAAAGTTGTTTTTACTGGGATGAAGCGGACAAGCAATCAAGGATAGCCCAAGTGTTTTTTAACACCTGATTGGTTGTCCTGGCAGGCGTGCACTTCAATCTACACAGTAACCTAACCTGTAGCACTTTTGAACACAGCCAAAAAGACAAGAGGGGGAGGAAAAACATAGAGCGACCGATGGCTACAGTGACGGGCCCACCAGCAGCGCCCCTCACTGACCTGCCCGCGAAAAGACTGCACTGCCCCTGCCCGCTCACCCTCCGTTAAACATTTGTTAGACGAATGCCGTTTTGCTCGTTCGGCATGGTCCATTTTAAGTGTACATTAAAATGAACGATAAATTAACTTTAGCTCAAATTGAGGTAACAGGTCACCGTCTTTAATCTTAACTATTAGATCAAAATAAATAAATAATTTATAATATTTATAGCGTACCATAAAATTTAACGTCTATAAATATTAAGTATATATACTATCGAAGGTCACGTAGACAGATAGTAACAAACACAACACAATTAAACAGCTAATTAAAAAACTAAGCTATATAGCGGCGCCATTAGCCCGCCCCAGCTTCTAATATCTCATTTTTCGTTGCAGGAGTAGCAGCTTGCGTCATGTGGGTTAATTGCTGGCTGGTCCCGGGCCAGAGGCCGTTGTTGGGATGCGGTCGCTGGGGCAGGCGGGCACATGGATGGGGCGCAGCGCAGGCGGCAGCAACGACCACTCATCTCATCAGACGCATCAGACAGAGAAACCACTCTTTACCCCTTTCCACACACACACATCAGCCGTCACACCACCTCTCGATCGCTTTCTGCTCCTGTTGCTAACTTGTTCATCTCCCAAATTCCCTTCAAAATTACTGTCGCCGGAGAGTGTAGTTAACTGGTCTAAAGGGGTACTACTGCCACCGTGCTGCTGCAAGTGACTGCGATGACCGGCGCACGCAGTGTTCGCAGCGCAGTGGAGCTGGCAGGCGGTGCCCACACACGGGCGTGCCTCCTGGAGCCGGACGCGCTGGCTGGCTGGCTGCTGTGTAGCCTGTGCTCGGAGCTCTCTCTCCCACGGGCGGTTTATATGGTTAATCCGAATGTAATCAGATCATTGTTAGTAGTCGAACCGTTGGTTTGATTAATTCTGCTTTGGAAATTTGTCACTGCCACTGTCGTGAAGCAGTCAAGCAGGGGAGAGCTGCCTCTGAGCTAAATTAACTTTAGCTCAAGAACTTCAGAGTTTTTAATGGAATTTTGAAGACGATTATAGGGGTAGAGAGAGTACAGGACCTAATTGTGCTGGACGGCATCCAGCCGACCAGCCCCCGCCGGCAACGGCGAGGCTACCCGGGGGCAGCTCCGTCATTTCGCCTCCCCCTCGTGCGTTGCCACAGATCAACCGCCCTATTTCAGGTCCAGTGCCAAAGCCAATGCCGAAGCCGAAGCCTGTTCGTGTAGATGGATTGGACCATTGATAGCACAGCACAGCCACCTCGTAGCGTCGCGTAGGCTCCCTCAGCTGCCCTCCTCTCCCTCTCCTCCCCTCGCGCGCAGATACACAGACAGAGAGGGAGAGAGGTTTCTTCTGCTTGCTGAGGTCGAGTGGGCGGGGTGGCAGCTCGCTGCAGAGTGCAGGCGAGTAAGGGGAGGCTCGAGAGATCAGAAGTTGTAGGCGAGGGGGAAGTTCACAGTTCACTGCTGCTGCTGCGGTTAGCTTTTGGTAGCTCGCCTCATTTTCGTCTCTTGCATGGATGATCTTTTGTTCTAAAGCGTGGTCTTGTACATGTCGCCGTCCTCGCTTCTGCATTCTGCACTGCATTGCCACCCATGGATTTGTTTATTGTTGTGCCCTGCATGCCTCCTCCTAGCTTTCGCTTTCCTGGCCGTGCATGCATGCCTCTCTCTCTCACTTGCCTGCCTTTTCTTTCTGAGCTTACTGCAGGAGTAGCATGGAGGAGAGAGTTAAGATAAGCGGAGGAGGAGGCGAACGCGGCGCAGCAGACAAGCCATTGGAGGAGGCGAGGCCAGCCAAAAGGAGATTTGGCCTGGCGGGCCCGCCCCCAAGCAGCTGATCGAGGCCGTAGGAAGAGGAGGAGCTTGGAGGATCTCCTCTCACGTCGAAGCGGGGAAAGCATAAAAAGCAAAGGAGGAGAGGAGAGGAGAGGGGAGGAGAGCTTCACTGGCCAACCAAAGCAGCAGGGGAAAGCGAGAAAAAAGCTTCAGAAAGAGAGAAAGAAAGCTTCAGTGAGAGTGAGAGCAAGGGAAGGGATCGACAGGAGTGTAGGCTGTAGCTGAGAGAGAGATATAACAACAGCAACTTCCAGCTGAGTGAGCATCTGGTTCTTGTACCACCACCACTACCACCCTGCCTGCCCACTTCTTCCCCCCCACCCCCTTTGTGCCAACCATATATAGCAGTAGCGTGTGAGTAGAGGACACAGGAGGCCGGTGCTTGCTGCTGTTCAAGCCATGGCGGCATTGCAAGAACAAGGGGACGACGACGACGACGACGACGACGGTGGTGTGATGAGGGTGTGTGGGGAGCTCTGATTTCTCCTTGTCCTGAGGTGTGCTGTCCACTTGTGGAGGTAGTAAGATATTGGCACAATAGGCTCAATCACTTTTTTTCCCCATTTCTTTTGCTTGTTTTGCTGTGCGCTTGCTTGCGTTTTCTTCTCCCTCGGCCCTCGAATTCATGATGACACACTCGTTCTTCTTCCTCGTGTAATTTTTCTTTTCGCAGTTCTTGGCGTTTTGCCCGATTTCAGCATGCAACGGAAAAAAAGATGGCAGAAAAAGAAACCACAGAAGCTGGGTGACAGTATGGAAATCTCCGAGCGATCCCAGCTGCTTGTCGTGTCCTCTTTGTTGCGTTCTTGTCTTGTTGAGATCATGCGTGCGAGGTTCGATTTCCCGCTACGCACTGACGCGCGCTGCGCGCATGCTTCGAGCTTAGGGTACTTGGCCATCATGAGCTAGAATAATCCGTATCGTCGCCATGATGGCCTACCTCTCCGGAACACCCAAAATGCCCGGAAGCAGATTCCGAGGAGGAACACGACGACGACGATGGGTCGATGCCGGTCGGCGAGGCCAGGTGGAGCAACAAACCTCAACGGCCGACCGGCGGCCGCCGCGCTTGCTTGGTGTCTCGCCTCCGGCGGTGGACCTGTTGCTTGTTGAGCTTCCCAACGTCTCTGCGTCGCTTGTCTGCTCCCTCGTGTCGTCGTCTCGGTTTGATCAACCAACCCTGTGCTATGCCATGCTGCAGCCTGTAGTTGCTTGGTATGGGTCGCAATCTCAATGCTACTATGTCCGGGCTAAAATATAGTGAAAAAGATTATAGTACTACTTTTCTCTAAAATAAGTGAGCGCTGACGGGAAAATGATCCTGAGTAGTGTAATAAATTTAGGGTAATATAAGTTTTTTATAGATAAAATTATTTTATAAGTGCTAGAAGTACACAAACGGTTTAGATCATAACTCGGATTATAAGAATCAGATTCTAGACTCGGATATAGCTACTAAAGACTAATTATTTATGTCATGTGAATAGCTAATATATTATTTGTCTCTTAAAAACTAATTATCTCAATGCACGTAATGTTAATTATCCTTCATCTTATATGTCACTTATTTCTCATCGTGTTTTAAATAACCTAGAAACTAACTAAAATATAGGTTTCTTCTATTTTCTCATTTACTATATTATTATATTAACTTTTTATAGTACATGACATATTATTTAAGTGCCCTCACCCTAAGCTATAGTGCCCACCTGATCCATGGGCCCCGCTGGCATAGAGGTAGGTGGGCCCCACCATTGGCGATCGATCGATCTATGATACCAATGATCAATTGATCATCGTCATAAACGCCTCCGAGTTATTATCCACGGCCGGCGTCAGATCAGATTACAGGAGGACTGTTTAGCTTGGGCCCACCCCATGCTGTGATAACAGTGCTTACGGATGTTGGCTAGCTTGTCCCCACCATATTGTTACAATATTTAACATAGATGAAATATGATTAGACGAAAGGTGGAGAGAGAAATAAAATACATGTATATAAAAATTAACTTTAGACTTGTGCTAAAAAAATTAAGATTAGATCTATAATTTTTATAAATTATATTTTATTGACATGATAAGATATCACGGTACCTAAAAAGCTATTGGTCGGGACTGCCCGTAACCATGGCGACCCAACCGTTCAGGCTACACGCGGCTTGTACGGACCGTGCTATTAATGCTAGTACTTATACTGTACTTTATACTGACAGTGATATAAATATGTAGTAGTACTCCTTCGATCAAAAAGGGAGGAGTGTTTATTTTGTTCCAAAATATTTTATTTTTACCTACAACTTCACAATACTTGATTTTTTATTAATAAAATATAATTTGTTTCTTTACTTTCACCAAAAGTAAGATGTAGTAATTACTATGTTCTGTTTCTTTCTACACAAAGACTATAATAAGGCAGTTTACTGATCCAAATGGAGACTGGTTGGATTACTGTGTCAGCTTATTACAATATCAAACTCGGATTATTATACTATCATATATGTGAAAATGAGCTTATTTCATCTTATAGATTAGCTTTTTAACATATTGCCTACGAAAACTGAGGGCATCCTGTTTAACTTAAAAAACTGATGGCAACATAGACTTTACGATTTAAACATAATAATGTTGGATTCCAAAAAAATCCATCTACCAAATATATTACCGTCTTAGTCACACAAATACTGTACTTTTAATGTAAATTTGATAAATTCATTGTTAGGGTAAAAGACTAAAACATTCCTAATTAATAAAAAATAATATTGTGAATTGATACATAAGAGATATTAAATAAATACAACTTCTTAATTTACGAACCGATATTAATTAAGTGGGTAGAGTAGAAATAAGATTTTTTATATAAAATTGAATGCATTTAAGTAAAGTTATTTTTAGGACAGAGTGATTACTTACTTATCATAAATCAGTTATACAATACACCATTACGCTGTTACAATGTTAAGTGGAAAAAATAGGCCCAACTAATCTATAAATATTTACTCTATTTTAGAACCGAGTGCGTGAGTCGGTGAGTGGGTAAGTAGAGACAGGCCGCCGAGCTAGATGCATGAGGCTGTGTCGCCTTGGTGTTTTGCTGTCTGAACTCTGAAGCCTGAACCAGCAGGATGTGGAGGAGGAGGAGGAGCAGAAGCAGCGTCGTCTACAGGCGAGTCGACAGCTATCTCGGGGTGCTTGGGAATTTGGAAATCGCCTTAGGCTGCGCTGCTAGCTTCTGCATTGTGCAGCGTGTATATATAGGCTATAGCTGTATATAATCAAAGGGAGGAGCCCTACTCATCCTGGTGTTTGGTGTGTCCTCCCAAGAGGTAAAGGCTGGTTGGTGATGATGTGATGCTGATGGGCTAACCGAGCCTCGGATCATTTGCGAGATTTTGGTTGTAATCAAAGTTAAAAGCGATCATCTGCTGCTATCTGAGAGAATGAGTGAGTGAGTGAGTGAGTGAGTGAGAGAGAGCAGCTAGTACGGCAAAAGAGTACGGGAGCAGGAGCAGCTAGCTTGGCTGCCACGCGCGCCCGTGCTGTCACCAAGCGGCCGTTTTCGTGCTCGGAGCCGAGTGCGACGACACAGCACCATTTGAACGGATTAGATTATTGTTTGCAGGCGAGTGGGTGGTCTGATCTGCACCCGACATTTTTCAATCTGCATCAGTGTTTGCTTAGGGTGAGCCAGATATCCAGCCTGAGCGTATGTATACAATGTATACAATATATTTATTTGGTTGTTGGTAGCTGTTTAATCTCGTTAAAGTAAGAAAGGAATACAGTGTTTGGATGCTCTATAAAAATATAAAAAATACGGTGCATAAGATAAAAAAGATAAACCATAAATCATCATAATATTTATTACACATAACTTTTCTGTCATAGCTCCTAATTTAGCTTATAATCATTAATATTATTTAAAATATATTATTATAATTTACTATGTGTTAATCATGCTTTAACAACATTATTAGATAGGTAATTGCTTGTACTCCGTATCTAGTAAGCTTATCCCAACGAAAGCGAAAATCATTCTTGTTTCTATAGCTCTATCTAGAGCTAGACTAAAGGCATGTTTGGTTCCACCTTGTTTATTTTTAGGGACTAAAGTTTAGTCCTATTTAGTCCCTAAAGTTCCAAACAGATTTGCTTATGGAGACTAAACTTTAGTCCATAAGTCACCAGGAGGTTGCTTACGGGGACTAAAAGGTACCATGGACACCCCTTGCCCTTATTTATGGCATGTCCCTACATCCAATGAAGTAATGATTAGGTGTAATATAGTCATTGTATAGGACATTAAATGCTGTTTAGTCCCTACATCCAAACAGGGGACTAAACTTTAGTCCCTTAAAATAAGCAAGCTTAGTCCCTAAAAATAATCAAGTGGAAACCAAGCAGACCCTAATAAACTAATTCTGTATCTAATAAGAGCACTCCTAATACAATGACGAGGATAGTTTCTATAGCAATAAATACAGTGTCACATAAGCGTTTTGATAAGTTGAAAGAAGATTTAATGAAGAGAGTGATGGAAACCATTTCTACTTCATGAAACTGGATCGGCTCGCGCACCTAGTCTGAAGAAACCAGTGTATGCGCGTTGGACTCCCTCAGTCGTTTCCTCCAGATCTCGTGCGGCCGCTGACTGCAGTCCGCCCGCTCGCCGCTCCGCTTGCGCGCCGCCAGCTCGCCGCGGCCGTCGCTCGTGGTCGTTGGATCCGCTGCCGCTGCCGTCGCTCGTGGCCGCCCGACCCGCTGCGGCCGTCGCCGGTGTCTCCCTGAGGCCCGTAGCAAGGAACTTATGGAGCCAGTGCAGGAGGAGCTTGATGCAGCAAACCAGGAGCTCCTGCTTGCAAGGAAGAAGATTGTGCAAGTCATGGAGGAGCTTGTGGCCGCGAAAGAGCAGCTTGCTCAGAAGTGCAGGGAGCTTGTAGCCTCTGTAAAGTAGTTGAGTCTTAGGAGGTAACAATACAGTGAATGACCAATTTTTTGCTCTTTCTTGGAATTGGATTATTGGAGTATGTTGATGGATAAAACTCTCACGAAAGCAGAAGAATTTTGTCACATTTCAGTTTTCTTTCCAGCCGATATTACACCCGTGTCAATCTTTGCATTCCATATTTCCATACATGTGAGTGAGTCAGTATCTTTAGAACACATATTTGGATCACAAAAACTGTTCAATCTTTTGCATCTGAGAATCTTAAGACACCATTAGGGGAACTTGATAAAGGTAATAAGAACAGTTTTGATATGACGCAGAACACTATATTTACACAACAGTACATACTTTTTTATGGTGATGCAACAGTGTTTTTCTGATTACTCTGTTACCTATCATCATTATAAAATGCTATAATTGATATATGATTCGATATGAATATGAACTGATATAAGTAATATCGTTATGAGTTGCTATAATTGATATATATGGCTATATAGTTGCTTGCCACAACTTATCAACCTTTCTTTGTAGTGCATGCATGAAGTTATTAATTTTTAATCTACAAAGAAACTATTATGAAATCTATATATTAAAATGATTAGGTCTAAAACTAAATTAATTATCCTCTCTCCTTTAGAAACTATCTATAGAAACTATAGGTTAGGGACGCCCCGAGTGCGTGAAGCCACACACACAGGCGATCAAATTTTCTATCTTACTGTGGGCGCGAAAACCTTTGCGACCTGGTGAGCTGCATACTCTCGCTCACAGGCCACAGCATGCTTCCAATTCTCCTCTATGTTTTCTCTGCTTTGATCCAAACAGAGCTAACTCCTAGCCAATATATGGCGATAGCTTGCAACTGCCGTGTCCATGGTGCAGGAGCGCATACATGCATGGCAGCATGGGTTCAATCTGCTCGTACTCCTCTTAGGGTTTGGACGACGGGACGGGGGGCAACGCAACGGCTGCTGTTAAATGCGTGACTGCGTGAGCTGCCTGGTTATTTTACTCTCCTATCCTACATGCGAAATCAATGTAATGGTCAGGATGGGACGAGCTGGAGGAGTGCAAGTACTGGAGTAATGCAGTTGCAGCAGTGCAGGGCTGTGGCCTGTGTGTGCATGCGGCGCGTTGTCGCAGAGCGAGTGACCACGAAAAAAAATATATGCGTCATGTTCCATTTGACCCGCTGATTTGATGCGTGTACTATTCCCTCTGCAGCCCTGCTCGCTCGCTCGCTCGTCACACCCATGCTTGACTGAACGCCGTCGTGCTGTCAATCTGTACCTGCCGCGGTACAAAATTTATGTGGAGAATTGATCCCTATAACTACGGTGACTACCCTTACTAATACTCTTATAATTATAATACTGGTTGTTTTAGTTGATAAACAATATCCTGTAATATGCCGTTGTACATTTGTACTTATTAATTAATTGTTTTGTATAATTATCTAAGCATTGCAGTAACAACTATAAGTAATAAAGTTAGTACAGCTTGTCATTTTTTCTAAAAGTACCTTTGCGTCAACAATCCTAAAATGACCAGTATTTTAGGATGAAGGGACGCCGGAAGGAGAGGGAGCAAAGCAATTCTCACATGTAAGCAGGAACAGGGCAGAAGAAGAAAAACAGGAGACGCACGCTGGTCGCTGACAGCTAAAGCCGTGCTCATCGAGAAGCGTGCGCATGCACTAACTCGATGGAGGGACGGACCGATACATCGTGTGGCCGGGAGGCTGTCCACGCCAGGCCACTGCCACTCCCCTCCACTCCACTCCTTCCCGCTCCATGCGCCGCGCGTGCACCTGTGACCTGTCCAAGAAAGCCATGCCCCGCACGCCGGAAACTAGCCGGGAGCCGAACGTTGCTGGATACCTGGCCAAGCCACCTCCGTCGTCGTCGACTCGCCGGAGCTAACCGCTGCCGTTGATGGTGATAGATGGACGGCGACGTCGTGGGCATGGCGCCAACTGAACAGGAGACGGGTGGTCGGGTGCGTGTGGATAAATACATATACAGGTAACGGGTGCGACGTCAAGGACGCGAGACAGACCGCTGTTTTGTTCTTGTCAGCTGACTGGACCATCAGCATGTAGTAGTATGGCCTTGTTTGGGGAGCGGTAGCTCGGGCCTCAGTTATTCTAGATTACAAAATTTATTAATTATAGAATCTAAACAAATTAGTATCAAAAAGCCATAAAATAGTATATTCTTTATTACTCACCAGATAGATACAAATCGTCCGCTTCTTATAATCTTAAGCTTTTCAGACAATCACCATAAATGTGTGAGAGAAAGCAGATCCTATCGCTGCTGGGGGAAAGAGACCTGCGCGTAAAAGAGTGAACAGGGAAGCAGTTGGTGCAAAGCTGTTGGTGAAGGGAAAGTCGAAAGTGCCTCCCTTTTGTTGATAGAGCAATGATGAGGTCTGGGCCGGGTTGGTCATGGCCTGGGCCCTGGCGTGTTAGGCTGGGCCTGCCACACAACAGTGACACTGTTGATTTCATCATTTGACATGTCGGACCGGCCCAAGGTTGTACGATCGAATTGCCACCTACTCGTGCAGATAACCGGATACGGTGGTAGATAGGCTCTGATCGTGGGTGGCAGACCGGTCAAATGCTTTTTTCCCCTCCCGAAGGCAAGATGAGTTCACAAGTGACATTAACTTGAAATTCTGATGCTAATTAGCATTGGCAGAATCACCATTGGTGTGGTGTGGCTTTTAGTCAAAATCACAGGCTACTAGCCTAACGGAGTAACGGTATATTGGTATTACTTGTCGAAAGCTGTGAAATGCAGTGCAGAATTCGCCAGTTGCGCGACAAAGCTACACGTGAAACGCACGCGCGGCGTGTTTACCGGATTTTGTACTGAGATCGAGCGAGCTCTCTCCACCAGGCAAACCGCCGGCGGCTTCGCCGGCTACTGGGGCCAGCAGCGCACGCCGCAGCTGCGCAACCTGCTCCACTTCGAGGCGCCCAGCGTGCTCACCAACACGCTCGGGATCGTCGACAAGAACGGCAAGGAGAAGTGCTTCCCGCCGGCCAGGGCAAGTCCATGCTCCTCGTCAGCTTCGGCAACACCGTCGGCTCGCCCTTGGCCAAGCTGCTCCCGGCGTGGTACCTCCATCAGAACGCAAGGTGTTCGAGAACGAGCAGTCGAGCAGGAGGTGCTGCTTCCTGTCGAGGTGCTGCTCCGGGAGAAGGCGCCCACCAGGCTTTATTAGGACACAAAGGCGACTGTAACTGAGTAAATGGTTGCCTTAACTCGGTACAAACAATAGCCGGGCAGAATGGTACCGACATTTCTTTGTTTTTGCCGCTGTATATTCGTCTCATCACATGGGTGACAACCTTCTGTTATCTCTAGTTCTTTGATGACTGATGACCTGAATGATATGCAGCATCCTGCAAGCCTTGCATTCGCACAAGCAACTCCAATATGGCAATATATACAAACAACGTAACCCATTTTCAATGTTAAAATACTGGCATAATGCCTGGTATCACAGGTTATTACGTAGACAGACTCGACAACCATCACACGAACAGGACTTGTTCATGGCCTTGCCATGGGTTTGCTCACGTTATATATTACAGACAATATAGAGACAGAGACAGAGACGGCTTACCTATAACAGCACACACGCTTGAGAAGATAGATGCTCCAAAAGGATGCGCTTTCAGCAGTAAAGCACTTAAGCTGGCTGATCTAGAATTCCCTATCAGGGAAGAGGAATGGGGCGACAAGGGACCAAATGTACAGACCTGCCGTTGCCCATTGGGTTGCAATCCTGACCCAAACTGACGGCCACCCAACATCAACAAGCTTTCCACTCTCGCCAACTGAGGTTGACCAGCCAGTCAAGAGCATTGCGGAGTACATGCTTGCCAAGGAGAAGATGAGGTGGAAGAACGAGTAGGAGTATGTCACTGGCCTTGGCACGTCCTTCTTTTCTGCTTCCTCATCTGCCTTACTGAAAGGAAGCAACGGCTTGTCGGCACCTGAAGAAAAGGCAATGTGATTAGCAACACACGCTCTATAAATATGGAACATTAGTTCAGTAGATAGAGAAGCAGTCTAACCAGCAAGTGGTGAATCTGGGGCTGATAGCACAGTTGCAGAAGAGCCAGCACGGACAGCCGAATAGACCACAGAAAGGACGGTGGTCAGCAATCCCAATGAAAGGCTCCCAGTTGACACAGCTTTGGAGTGATTGTGAAGCCCATTGCATTCATAATCTCTCGGCTCGCTGGAAAGTCCACTGTAGCACAGATAGGTGCAGTAGAGGGCGATAACTGATGCTGGCAGCAAGCTACCATTGATCTGCCAAAATCATAAAAAGGATCCACTCATCATTATTACACGCGAGCAACTATATGCTAGCAGTAGCAGCGATAGCTTGTAGACACAACAGCTATAATTCGAAAAACAGACCTACAGAAAATTTTCCCAGCAATTATCATAACGAAGAGATAAATTTCTGACAGTTTTTCATGGCCAAACCATGGACTACATATTGCCAATCAACCGAATACTACAGAGACTTTGTTACTCCATAAAAGGAAAACAGAACAGGCCAGAAGAAAATACCTTTGGGTGCAGGGCAACAATAGCAAAAACAAAAACAAGAATCAATGTGAAAACGATGAAGAACAGATTGAGTCCACAGTCATGTCCAGATGGAGTGAACCAGTGAAAGAGTAGACCCGAGAAAGAGAATGTGGCAATGTAACAGACAACCGAGACAACCAATAGAGCCATGTACCTGCAGTGATAAACAGGAACGAATTAATAACATATTTTGATAAATAGAAGTTCACACTAAACCAAGGAGACCTGAAGGTAAAGAAAGCAAAAGGACAGATACCAACCAGAATTGTTCATCCTTAGCGACCCAGTTCTCGTTCCATCCATGCACAAAGTCCAACAAAAGGACAACCTGGACAAGGAGGAACAATCCAGAACCAAACTTGGATATCGATTCTGCAAATAAAAACTGAGTAAGGATCGAAGACTTGAGACGGAGAGCAGTGGCTCCAGCAAAGCTAACAGCACAAGTTACATAACATTGAAGAACAGATTATCAACTCTAACTGTTCAAGAAACAGCAGGAAGTATCATCAATCTGATGGCTTGGAAAATCCATTGACAAGGAACAATTTTATTGAACCACCAAGCTGCCAACTCAAGTATGTGGCAATATCAGTAATTGATGATGTATCATCAAACCCAAAAGGTGGAGAAAATATTAATTGGTATACAGTTAGTCCCATGTCTAGATAAGCCAAGCTTTTGCTACTTCTATCGTTTATTCTTTTATCAACTATCATATACAGATCTACTAATTTTAGATATTAGGGCCACCATCTTCCATTAAAATTTCATTGCAGTATCTCTACAATTCTGTTCAACATGTGCAGTACATCATATGCAACGAGCTGATTATACACAGAGCTGCAAAGGTGAAAAGGGACTCACCGTAGAAGCTGACGACGCCGTTGGGCACGAAGAACATAAGGAAGACGATGACAACCCAGCAGAATATCTTGGCCATCCAGCCGCCGTGGTGTATCTTGTCGCGGGGGTCCTTCTGATCCTTGATGCCAGCCATGATGATGGCGAGGATGGTGAAGAAGACGAAATTACCGAGGCTGACCCTAAGCACCGCATCGGTCTCGAACCACTCGCGGTCCGGCGTCTTGTGGAAGTGATTAATCCCTGCACGAGAGGAAAGGGCAACGTAAAAATTTCGACCAATTCGAGCAAAATCGAAACGAATCGTGGGGAGGGGAGGCGACGAGGGTACAGGGGATTTCGCCTACGCACATGGGATGGACTGGAGGAGGGGCGCGGCGACCTCGCGGAGCGCCCAGGAGGTGAGGAGGGAGAGCGCGAAGAGGCCGCAGTAGGCGATGCGGGCGGAGCGGCGGCCGATGCTGCCGACCGCCGTCCGGCACGCCTCGCAAGCGCACGCGGCGCAACACGAGGCCAGGCACGACGCTGCCCACATGGCTGATCGTCCTCTCTTCCGGCGGGCGCGATCAGATCGAATCGATCGATGGGTGAGGGGAAGGGGCTCGACGCTGGATTCTTCGAATTTGGGGATTTCTTCTCGGGAGGTCTGGAGAACGCGTGCGGCGGAGGGGACGGAAGACAAGAGGAAGGAGGCCGATTCGGATTTCCTTTTCCTTTTCCCTTCGATACCGAGCAAGACGAGCCGGACCGGGCCGGGCCGGTCGGGTTGGACCGACGTTGGAGTATTTTTCAGGTTAACCAGTAAAGCTTATATACAATGGCGCTAAAAACTGGTACTCTGTAAAAAAATACACAGCTTTTGATTTCTATGTTGTCCTCGTAACTTTGACTATAATTTTATATTAGAATAAGCTTATAGATTTTAAAAATATATATAAATTATGCTTACACGATTTTCATGCTTTTTAATTAAACATTTTAAAAGTTATTAATGGTCAAAGTTTTAAAATTTTAACTAGTTTTTTGTTGAATAGTCGTGTATAGTTGTATTTATAACCGAGGGAGTACTAGACAAGTGCTCCGGTCACTGAGATAAACAAAGGTGTATGACATATAGTACATCGTTTTAAGTTGTTTTCGCTTTGACCAAATTTAAATAAAAAATATTAATATTTACATTATAACATAAATATACTATTAAAACATATTTAATAGTTGATTTAATAAATTATTTTGATGTTGTAATTGTCGGTATATTTTTTATAAAATTGATCAAATTTGAAGAAGCTTGAATTTGAAAACAAAGGGAGCATGTCATATTCAGCTTCCATACAGCAGAATGCCAGAATAGGCAAAGCGTTCATCCATCTGGTACGTTAAGCCAATGACCAATTGTACCAGAAGTTTTAAAGTTTAGAACTTGTATAGTTGTATTAGAGAGTCGTGAAGTCTGAACTACTGATGAATCAAACTAGACATCATATCCTACACCTCTTCCCTACAACAGAGCAACTAAAAACATTCCAGCCATTCATAGTTCCATTACACACCGCAAGAGATGAAGCAAGCAACCGATCTGAAGATGCATGCCACGAAAATATTCAGGTATCAAAATGGACATGAATAAACGTATTGATACAACAGATATGACATCAGAATTTCAACCATTTCTTCTCTTTCTCCTTTCTAGCAACCGCATTGGTTGCTGAAGCATGAGTTGCTTCAGCATCAGCTAGAGCCTTCCGGGTTTGCTCCAATTTCTTCGAAGCTGCTTCGAGCACCGCCTTGTCCTTGCGGTTTCGCTTCATCATTTCTTCTAGCTTCTCAACACGGCTCCTCAGCTCCTTCACCTCGTCATCATATGCAAGCAAGGATCTTCTGTCTTCCTTCTTAGCATGTCCATTTGCCTCACCTGATGAATCCTTTTTAAATTTCAGGGCTGAACCTTCTGCAGCATCTTGACTTGCTAGTTGACTATTGATAAAGCTAAAGACAGACCTCTTCTCTTCTTCAGCTTTAGCAGCCCTTGCCAGTTCTGCAAACTTCTTTTCCCGCTTTCTTTTCCCACCCCGACTGCGCTTTTTACCCGGGCCTATGCTATCATTAACCTCACTTGCAGCAATAGCGTGATCAAGAGATTGCTTTGGGGGTAGTACCTTAACTGGGATTGGATTGAGCATGCCTTGGCCAGACACACCTAGTCCCATTCCCTCTCGGTACCCCATTTTTGCCATCATTTTGGAGGCAATACCCCTGGTATGGTGCTCCCATTTTGCAAAGATTGCAGTCTCTGACTGAACACCACTTAAATTTGCGGATTCCAAAAGGCCCAGACCCTGATGAATGGATTCATCCTCTTGATCTCCATCATCACTGAAATCAGATCTTTCTTCACCTGAGCTTCCTTCACCATCTTCATCACTCACATCAGCATATTCTGAGATAGAAAGAGAATCACTTGGAAGCCTTGCCGAGCTCCCATCATCTTGAAAAACAACCTGGCCAAGCTTCAGATCATCGTCCCATGTCTCAAGTTCAGCTCTTCTCCAAAGGCCAGAATGATGCCCAGGAGCTGCCAGTATGCTGGATCCTACCAAGGACTGCTGCCATCTAGTGGGAGTGAATTGCTTCAAGGACAAAGCAGGAATTACAATACCTAAGGGTAGTTTTCAAATTAGTCACTCATGACACTTTACATGAAGGGACAGAACCAACAAGTACATTTTGCATAGGAAAACAGAAAGAAGTAAATCTACGAATATCAATGCAATATTCACACACAAAAAAGCAATGTGAACCATCTGAAGGAACAATCCATCATATGGAAGTCCACACCATTACATGGCGTACTTATTGCTTCAAGTGAAAGGAAAAGGAACAATAACTCAGTGGCAAAGCATATTTGAAGGGATTTAATCCTTCGAAGGGCAAAATATGCATTTACATACCATGGGACAAGCGGCAGTTACTACCGAACCGGCATCGTTGCTGGAGAAAGAACTTGCACATCTGCACTATGGGCATATTAATTAGTTAATTTGTTGGTAATAATGAACCTTATGTTCTGGGCATTTCCTATTAGGCAATAGAAAATTATAGTTGATGGAAAGGTAGCTGAAGGGTACCCACCTGTGACCTGTTAAGAGTTTCCCCCCTGTCCCCGTTATTCATGTATTTACTGTGGTGGTTCGATGCAAGAGGATAGAGGGACATGCTCAGGCTTTGCTACGAGGTTTATTTCAGAGCAGATGACTATATGCACAATATACACATGTTCTAATGAAAAGCAAAACATGCAATGCTACATTCTATTGGAGAAAACTTTGGCAACTGCTCACACAGAAGAGCTTAATATCAACACAGGAATAACTTCATACATAAAAAACAGTAGCATTCCATACAGCACTGCAGCTCCAGCAAGGATTTGTGTTGATCATGCATGTAAATGCATGGTCACATTCTGAGAAAATCGGAATTTGTTTCATAAGTTCTTCAGTCATGAAAATATCCAAGGTCATTCAACAAAATACCCACACTCCACACAGGTCCTATCTCCTACGTATTGGCATTAGTGTATATCTCAATAAAGAGAGAAGTAGGACAAAATAGTAAATACTAGAAAAACAACCACCCAGTACTTTCCTAACGGCTGGTGTACTACTACCCCCAAACAGGTACTGTAACAAGTTAAACATATCAGCAAGCAAGGGGTTAAGTGTATTACCATGCAGGAAGGTGCTACCCCTCAAAAGGAAAAAAACTATATAAAAACCAAAAAAGAAAGATCAAGTAGTATGACTCACCGACATATTTTCAGATGTGGGTGTAAGAAACGAGATCCTTGCATCACTTGAACCTTCAAGTCCTATAACACATCCATTATACCAGCGTCCATCTTTGTGCCTGAATCTACACTTAGATCCAACTGAAAATTCATGTGGCTCCAATGGTTCTGGCTCAACATCATCTGCTTGAGATGCTGGCTGTTGGTTAGGAAAGATGGCATCTATTTGCTTCACTAGCCTAGAACGTTTCAAATGGAGAAGTCCCTCCTCTGCATCCTTAATTGCAATGAGAAGTTCCTCATGGACCTTCAAAACAATACATATTGTAACTTAGCATGCGCATATTAGAAGTGTAAAATACAAAAGTACAGAACGCTATGATGTATGGTCTGAAATATCCACAAAGAAGTTAGCTATACACATCTCAGGAATGCAAAATACAAAAGCCAATCATATCTCCTACATGTACTACTGGAATGCAGCATTTCTCATCAATGAACTACGATGCAAATATCACTCCACTCTTGCCATACCGCACTCAAGACATTGAGTGAATCTCTAAATATCCTAATGCACAAAAGTTACCATCAATCCTCAGTTAATCTCTCATACTAGCTAGTTATGATACATGAGTAAGCTAATCCAACCCGGTCAATGATATCCACGGACAGATCACACCATAAAAACGCTATGCCTCACAAAATGGGATCTATTCTCTTACATGAACCAATTATCGTCCCTCCAAACACTCCTTGTTACGACTCGCTACAGTCTACAAGTACCAGAGGGCATACTGCCTAATCCCAATATCTACGTGTTGGAGACACGAGCAATCGATCCAAGCACAACCACGGTCATACAACCCATCCTGACGATTCAGACATCTCGGGAGGCCGCCCCTGGCATCCCCACAACTTGGGAGTTTAAATAGCTGCCTAGGGCTAACCAAATTTCAACAATCAGTGTCCACGGGACGATTGAGAGCTAATTACGGCGAGGTGATACCAAGGCGTACCTCGAGGAGGTCGGCGTTGGAAGGGTCGGCGGTGAGGGCCTCGTCGACGGCGGTCAGCGAGGCCCGCTGCTCCTGTAGGTGCTGCTCCAGCTGCAGCTCGATAGCCGCCGCCTCCTCGTCCTCCCCTTCTTCGCCCGCCATAGGTGGTGGGGCAGATCGGAGGAGAGGCTTCCCGCTTCCCCTCTTCTTCCGATGCGCCGATGCGGCGATTCGACGCGCGGTGGGATGTTGCCTGTTGGAACGGCACCGGCCACTCTGCTTTCGCGAGGTTTTTATAGATTTTTCTTGGGATTTTTTTCGATTACGCTGGACTTTAGAATTCAATTCCTATAAAATATAAAATCCGTATGAATTTTCTATATTTTAAGGAGGAAATAGATAATGTGTGGTAATTTTTCACATCTTAAGATTCGTAATATAAGATTACATGTTTAAAAACAGAGTCACATCTCTCTTTTTTACATTTCTTCATTTATATACCATAAGTAGTAGTAGATCTAATAAAATTAATTTAATATTATAGTTGCTAGTATATTTTTTTTATAAATTTAGTTAAAATTAGATTAGTTTGATTTAAAAAGTTAAACGACTTGTAATGTGATTTAAAAAGTCAAACGACTTGTAACGTAAAACGTGAAATAATTTTCTCAAGCGGATTACTTCATTTGTAGAACTTTAACTGTTAATTTATTTTACAATATATAATCAACAATTGTAAAATTAATATTATATAAAAATATTTTTATATAAGGATAAGCATATAAAACCCTCAAACTAAATAAATTTATAATTTTTATTGTTGAGTTAGCGACACCTCATAAGCCACATTTCCCACTTCAGTACCACTGCAAAGGTTATTAAAGGTTATTAAGAGTTTAAGACGATTTTGGATAGTTCATGGGTTCTTCAAACGGTTTTGTAATTCAAGCTCTAAACTAAACCAAATACCAAAGTTTAAGTTGTCAAATAAATTTGTTTACTTAATTCAACTACACCACATACATAGCATAAAAAAATTTTCCATTATGTATTATAAGTCGTTTTAATTTTTTAAAGGCAAGTTTTT
Organism: Zizania latifolia; assembly: GCA_000418225.1. Classification (NCBI taxonomy): domain Eukaryota; kingdom Viridiplantae; phylum Streptophyta; class Magnoliopsida; order Poales; family Poaceae; genus Zizania; species Zizania latifolia. Next base: position 217,582 of record KE373066.1, read on the forward strand.
TAACTCTACTAATTTTATAAAAATATATACAACACTAAATTAGTTTTATTAAATCGATTATTAAATATATTATAACATTATGTTTATTTGATATTGTAAATATTAATATATTTTATTTAAACCCCATTAAAGTTGCACAAGTTTAAAATTTTAAAAATAAGTTTTTTAAATAATGCACGACTTATATTTTGGACAGTAACATATGTTTTATTATTTGAGATTTGATAAATTATCATTCAAAATTTTTATATATTTAATTATTTATTATTCATGTGAATAATGTATAATATGATCTGAGTCCATTACAAATAATGAAATGCAAATATTTTGAGCTGAAATCATCAGATATTCGTAGAATGTAGATGTAATGTATCGCATCTCTCTGACGGACAACTATCAAATGCTCAACAAAATCCGACCCTGGAACTCTCGCACACACCGTTCTGAGATCTACACAACCACCCCTCCCCCAAACTCCGGCGATCGCCGGAGCGCCTCCGCCACGGGGCGCGATGGACCTCCTCATCGCGCAGATCACCACCGACCTCCGCTCCTCGGATGCGCTCCGGCAGTCATCCGCGCTCCTGCAGGCCCTGCAGCAGTGCGCCGCCGGCCGCGACGTCTCCGCGCTTGCCCGCACCGTCGCTACTGAGATCCTGTCGGTGCCCTCCTCCGCCGTATGCAAGCGCCTCGCTCTCGACCTCCTCCGCGCGCTGCCCCTGCCCCCCGACCTCCTCGATCCTCTCCTTCTCTCCTCCCTCCGCTCCGACCTATCCTTCCCCGACCCCGACGTTGCCGCCTCCTCCATAGCCTCGTTCCCCTCGCTTCCCTCCCACCTTCTCCTCTCCCTCCTCTCCTCTGCTCACGCCGACATCACCGCCGCTCTCTCTTCGCCTGCTGAGTCACTCCGTCTCGCATCCGTCACCTCACTATCCTCCCTCCTACCGCGTGATGACCTCGCGCTCATGTGCTCCTCTAATCCCTCGCTCATGGCGCACGCCACCACATGGTGGGGACGATTGGCGGAGCTCGCACTGGACTCTGCGGACGCCGTGGCTGCCACAGCGTTTGAGGCGCTTGCTCGGCTTTTCCAGGAGCTGGATGCGCGCCGCATGAGCCGGCTTGCCGGGGACAAGCTTGTTGACGGAGAGGGCGCGCTTGCTGTGCGTGCCCAGTGGGCGGCTGAAGCCATCAACTTCATCTGGTCCCGGCGCAACATGCTCATTGCACGCTCCATGGTGATGCCCGTAGAGCGCTTCCGGGTTACTGTGTACCCTCTTGTGCATGC
>KE373066.1:233456-244043 GCA_000418225.1 Zizania latifolia
ATGATTAAATCAACAATTAATTTGAATTTGAATAAATTCTTGAAGTGGTTGAGAAAATGGTTTTATCTATACTTTATGGTCTTACAAACAGTAGAGCATCAGCTATAGATATGCATAATTTGAGTATTTGACATTGCACATTGTTGTTGCTCCAAACGTATATTATTAAAGTGTAGAACGAAAAAACAACATCGCATATGTTTTTATTACATTACTGAAGTGAAAATATTTGGTTGATTGATTGATTATGTTTAATTCACGAAATTTTTATTGATTATATTTGTGGCGCATGTTTATATGTACCATTTACAAAATTTTCGTTGATTAATCGAATTTGATCAATTAAAGTCTAGATGAATTTCACACTTTTTATTTTTTATATTCATTTTAAGTTGGACTTCATCCGAATTCGTATTTGAATTTAAACTATTTATTTTATATTCATATTTAAAAATATCTGTATTTATATTCGAATCTAAAATAAAATTCGACAAATAATGATATCTAATTTTGATTTCATCCGTATCCAATGGGAATCCATCCTGCTGATGGACCGAACGCTGCCATCGATGCGCGTTAAACCGCGCGCGCGCGGGCGGTTGCGGTCGCGCTTGGCGTACCCGCCAACAACCACCAGTAGTCTGTCTCCCTCTCCTGCTCTGGTCTCATCCTGCCACGGGATCCTTTGTGGCTGGCCAGCGTGCAGCCGAGATGACGGCTACATATTGGAGGCCAGCAGCGAGCAAGGATGCCCACCCAAACGCCAAATCTCATCATCAACTGTGGGGCACTGGAACTGGAAGGCAGGCGCAGCGACGGACACGGACACCGGCGTGCATTGCATGGGTGCAGGGTATGAATGCGAAAGCGCAGAGCCATGCGAACGACACGGACGTACACGGTACACCGTCCTTTTCACCTTTCTCTTCGTTTTCGGGGCCCAACACCGGCGCTCATTGACGTCTCTAGGGACACACGGCCATATCTGAGCCCGATAATATGGGGCTTTGTCTGGCCCAGACCAGCTGCAAAACATCAGAACAACACACCAAGTCCAAGACCAACAGCCCATGGCAACCATAACAGGCAAGGATGTCAATGGGTCCAATACCCACTCCGACAAGAAATTACCATAACAGGCAAGGATGTCAATGGTCCGATCCCCGTTTCCGACATGAAATTACTTTTGTTAGTGGATAGATATGTGTTTTCTTCTACGGGGTTTTAATGGAAAAGTGATTTTACTCAGCCGATCCATTTTAACTTAGAGCTTAACTCATTACATTATCTAGCATAACTATCTCTCTTAATTTTGATACGAGTCAAAACTTTTTTAAATCATATCCGCTAATGGTTACCCATTTCTCATAGAGAATTTTCTCGTTAAAATCCCTAGTTAATTAACAGGGATGATAAGGTAGCTGATTGCCAGCAATCAAAATGTCACTGCCAATAGACCGCAGGGCTTTTAATATGGCAACAATACAAGCCAATTCATCTCTCTATCAAGATTCAAGAACCAGAGATTGCTAATTACAGCACCTAAAGCGATCAGAAAAAGGGTTATCCAACTTCGATTTGAGCCACATATGACCAGGAAAATTTCTACCAACAGACATGAGACCACAACCCCTCCCTACATGTACCCTAAAACGAAAATATGTATCCTCCTATATCATAGATCATCCGATACAAATCGATGCTACTGATTGGTGATCAGTGCACCCTCTGACACTCAGCCTTTCACAGAATCAAGGCAGGCAATACACTGGGAAGGCTCGGCGACCCCATAAATAGCCTCAATGCAGCTGCTGTGGAATGCATGGTGGCAGGACAGGACGGCCACGACTGGAGGAGCAGCAGCATCGCGACTATCCTCCCCTTGAGGTCGGAAAGCGACATCGAGCTTGCACAGCTGGCACCTAGTTCCCAATGGTTCAATTGGTGGCGCCTCATCATTATCTAACAGAGCTGAAATTGCAATGGGGAAAATATGATTAAGTTATATGGTTAAGACAGACAGTCACCAAACTATCTCTGCCACACATTTGAAACTATGAATAACTTTTACCTGGCCCTTTGATATGGAGATTCTGTTGTGAATTTGCCAATTTATATTGCTGCAGCAGCTTCTCTTGCTGCTGGACTAGCAATGCCCTCGCGTAAGCAGGGTCCGAGAGAGCATTGGATGGGACCTTCGCTTTCCCGATCTCTAGCTTTGGTGTGACCAGAGGAGCAGTTGCACTGGCCAGCCCACTGGCCTGTTTTGTGGTCATGAGTAGCTTGGCAAACTTCCTTTGAATATCATTTTGCAAGTTTCTGGGAAATGCAATTCCTGGAGCAACCAACTTATTCACTTGGTGCATTCCATTGGCAATAGCTTTGTCAGTGACTGGAGCAACTGACCGATTAACATGGCTTGTTCCGTCAACCATAGTTTTTATAGTGAATGGAACAACTGACTGGTTGGCTTGGTGAGTTCCATTGGCAATTGCTTCTTTAATGTCATCAGAATTGTTTTTAGTATCAGGTTGCAGCTGTTGTGCCAATAATTGAACTGCTTCAGCTGATTGACAAGTATCATTTGTACTAGCAGCACCAATTTTTGCGGAAACAATGCCATAATTCTCTCCACTTTCAGCCTCCGACTTAACCACAGACAATGGAGCAGTCAATTTACCATCCTGATTTTTTATAGTGGATTTCCATTTTGGAAGTACATCAGAAGGGCTCTTGCCCATTTGCAGCTTCTTTTCTGGAGATGGGACGACTACCCCATCCAACTGATCACCCTGGCTCATGCATTCTTCATTTCTGTTCTTCTTGCCTGGAACAAAATAATAAAAAATTGGATCACAGCATGAATGATAAAGATGACAAAGAATCTAGTAAGCACCTCTGGGAACAGTTGGACTGTCTTTAGCTGCTGAATCTTTAGCAGCTTGAGACAAAGCAACTCTGGAGCGCTTGGCAGTAGGATTGGTTGAAGGGACACTTGCCCGCTTCAGGTCTCCACTCAGAGCAGCAGGCTGAGTAAGGGGCTTGGCAGCAGGATTGGTTGAAGGGACACTTGCCCGCTTCAGGTCTCCACTCAGAGCAGCAGGCTGAGTAAGGGGCTTGGCAGCAGGATTGGTTGAAGGGACACTTGCCCGCTTCAGGTCTCCACTCAGAGCAGCAGGCTGAGTAAGGGGCTTCCAAGCAGAAGAAGTCACTTTTTGAGGGGTGCGGACACGGGTTACAGATGGTCTTGAGGCAGCCGATTGGGTGCTAAAGAAAGGATCTGCAATACTTTTACGCTTGCTTGCGCTAGCAGATTCTCCTTCCTTCACATCTGGTGAAGCAGCAGGCTTACGGGTCATAGACCGAGTAACAGGGCGAAATATCTGTTGATTGGGAGGAGTGCTGCAGGATGGCTCAATGTGGCCAGCATCGCTCCTCACTGAAATGGAAACAGAAGTTTAAAGGTCAGAATAAACCATCCAGCATATCCTTTGGGTGTATTCTCGCAGACATTCACTTGATGAAGAGAAGACACTTATTTTTTCTAAAAAAAAGGGCAGGTCTTCCTTTAAACAAAACAACAAGATTGTGTATGACACTTGGAACTCTGATTAAAAACAATTCCTAAAACAATGTAGCTGCTAACAAAGGATGACACTCTTTCAGATTAATTCAGTCAAATGCAAAATCTACTGTGATGACTGATGAAAAACTATATGTAAGATGGGAAGAAAGTCAAGAAACAGCACACAAAATAAAATGATTAACCCATCTTGTAACACCAAATCGCTGGCCACTGACAAAGTATAGCAAAGATATTATCAGTGAAAGCAAAGGCATTGCACCAATGAAATCTAAAGAATGATTCAATAGTGGGAATAACAAAATTCCTAGCATTATAGCATCTTACTATGCACATAGAATGCACCATCACAACATATTACAAGGCATTGTTACAATGTTACAAGGGGAACCAAATTTACACACAAGATTAGGGGCATACACCTAACAAACAAGAGATCCATTCTTCAATTCTGCATCAGGCAGCACATCAACATGTGTTTTCCACAAGCACACTTACATTTCAACCTAAACAACTCCGACAACCAGTTCGATTATCACCTATTAACAATTCCGACAAACTTGAAGGAAAAAAGTGCAGTTCAATTACCACCTATTAACAATTCCAATAACCGGTTCTCAAGGAACAGAACATTTCGTTGGAAGGCATTAACCCAGCAGTACGAACTGTTGAGCAAAACAGACCATCCAAAGACAATAAGACCATTTGACTATGAAGTTACCCAATCCCACGCCACGGTCACACAGATCAAGAAACACCTGTCCCATCATTACAAAATTCCAGAGCACAACGAGGCAATCAAACTAACAACAGTTACTTCTGAAGTTCCCCACTACAGAGGTATCCCAATTCAATCTACATAATCTGTTGCTGTAGAGCGGCGTGCCAAAATCTGGCTCGGTTGCGTATTTCCCGATGACATTTCTCTGCTCCTAGCTGGGATATAACATCCTAGTACTATAGCTACTCGATTGACGCAACATCAGGATCCGATCACGGATGGTCCGAACCAGCCGTACACCGTATCGATGCTCCGGGCAACTAAACCGAACAGACGCAAGCACATCTAAACGAAATCCTCAGCCAATAACCTATATTTCTCGAACCAGCCATCAAAAGCTACCAATGCATCGGAATTACCAGCCCATGCCCAGAGAATCCGCGGAAGAAAAGGGCGGAACGACATCCTAACGAGAAGGGAAAAAAACACGACCCGAAAATCCCCGCAGGATCGGTCGGGTCCTTACCATTCTCGGCGGCGGCGGCAAGGGGCATCGAGGTTCTGGGCGCGCGCGGCATTGGATCGGACGAATCGGCGGCGCAATCGCAGGTAGCTCGAGGGGAAAGCCCTAGTTTTTCGGGTTTTTTTTTTCTCCCCCTCTTTTTTCTTCTTTTCGGAGAAGAGGAGGGGGAGGGAGGGGAGAGGCCTCTTTCCGTCTGGCTCTTCGCGAGGAATGGAAGGGGAGAGGCAGGGGGGTTAGGGAGGTGGCGGCTTATATAGGCTTCGGGTGTGTGGCGTACGCACTGGCCCCACCGTTCAGGTGGCGATGGGCCTGTCAGTGGCTCTGGGCCTGGAGCTTGAAATGGAAGAGAGTAAGAATATTATTTCAGTATTACTTTTATTTTCTAGATTTGGTAGATATTAAGTTTTATGGTTTATGAAAAGTATAACAATAATGCTTTATTTAGTGCGTCTTGAGATTTGAAAAAAAATCTGATGGTATTTCAATATTTAGTAAAAAATATTTCAAACAGATGAAACATTTGTCGATGTAGTTTGCGACATAAAGAAGCAACTATTGCAACACCTTTATTGTTATGTTTTAGTGGTTAAAATTTAATGTTTTATCCATGAGAGTGAAATATTTTAACTTAATTTTTTCTATATTTTTTTATTTATTTTACTGAAATATTTTTTATCAATATTGTGCACTAAGTGATGTTCGTACGCTAGTTTTATTGGAGAGCTAAATCCCAGACAGGATATTTGTGCTCTTCCTAGAGATGGTACCCCAAATTCAAGAGGAACCTTCTCTTGCAAATTGCGATCAAATGTTATAATTGTTCGTAATTTGTGGATGCAGATGCATGTTTAGCAGTAGGTAAAGTATCAAGCCATAAATATAAAATGGTCTGTAACGCTAAAGGCTGAAACAGTTATAGGCCGGTTCGGACATGAACTGGGAAGAGACCATGCGGTGCACGCGAAGCCCAGGAGGCTCATCAAGATCACCACACAAAAGGGCAAACCCAATAGCGGCCTACAGAATGGGCAATCCCAAGCGCGCGGGCCTCCTCCCGCCGTCGAATCGGCGGGTTCCGGAGGCGGCGTCATCATCGGCTGCGCCATGCTTTCTCCGACGACGACGAGGTGAGTCGCCGCTGGTTTTTGCCCGCGCCGATGGGGTTTGGGGCGGGGGTTCGTGCGCGTGTCGTCAGCGTGTGCGGCTTGGGGGAGGGCGGACGCGCCGTCGTCTCGAATGCCTGATGGGGTAGCGACTTACCGAGCAGCCCGAGCTCCATGGCGACTGATTAGAATATCTCAAGGGCCATTGTCCCCTCCCCCCTCCCCCCCTCTCCCCACACCACCACCACCTTTTTCCCCTTTTCTGAACATGTGAACCATGAGGCCGATATTAGTATTAGGCATGCGATTGAGCTCTGATGCAATCCGAATGCAAGGACTACCATTACTGGTACCCATGAAGCGAAAGAGCTAGCCCCTGTGATGCTTTTTTGCTGGCTATAACTAATTCATAATGGTGCTGTAACTTTGATGTCAGTTCCAGGCTATCAGTGGGCTTCATCACGACTGTAAAATGGTCCACCGAGACTCGCTTTATGTCAGATCGGATGCCACAGATTATCGATGAAGACAAGCATTTGCCCTAACCATCGTCTTCCTCGCAGATTTTCAGCTCGTTAATGATGACAACCGGAGTACCGATGGTAAAGATCGTTGGAGTGTCATGTACAGGACATTGCTGACAATCCGGTAAGGTCCTCCTGTTTCTGAAAAGAAACTGCCTGCTCGTGTTATTCTCTCCCTACACATCTGTTGACCCGTTAGAACAACCGTTCATAGCTGTTTGGAAACTTGGACTAGCAAAGGTGCATGCATATTCATGAATGAACTAACAATCCTGCATTGGTTTGTCGGAACAGCAAAAGCTGCAATGCTCCATTATTGTCTTCAGTCTGTTCATGATATCTCACAACAATGATCAACACTAATGATACCGTGGTGGAAATTTTGAGAGCACATCAGGCCATCAGGACATTTTTGTTTTACCGTCCTAGGGAGTTGGGAGTGTCTGGAGCCAGCCCTGTCGTGTTTGCTATGGAACATAGATACTCTGCCTTACTCTTCTGTATATATCACTGTTCATCTACCATTGTTGTGCGAGCAGCACTCCCCTTGGGCCTTGACAACTGAAAGAATCAACTTGGTAAGAGATGATTAAACCATTGGGAATGGATCAAGTACATATATGGTCACCTTCCTGCGACTTATAGATTCATGCGCTCTAGAAAAATCCCATCATTCTTGGTTAGTTTCTCAATCTTGTGAACGATTATCGCCTCTCTGCTGCAGACTTTGATCAGGTAGGCAGGCTAACCAATTCTCTCCTGACTTTTACTTGCCATTTCCAAAGATATTAGCCTCACTTACATACTCTGTCTGGGCACATTGAAGTCTATCAGATATGCTACCATCTCCTGTTAGTTATGGCCCTATTGTACTACATCAATTATTAGACCATACATTGGCGCGTTTTCTTTTGCTAAGTTTGTAAGAGTATTTATAGCATGCAATAAAAATCAAGTTGTACAAACTGATTTGCTTAACTAATTCACTAATTCCATATGTAAAACTTTGCTGGAGTTTGACATGAAACAATTCAAAATTTGTGGGGAACATAGAGACATTCTAGCCATCCAGATGGGCATCGTGGCTCATGGTATAACGACCCTTCTATTTTTTTTCCCTTAGTACATATATAACAGATTTAAACCGTGCTCTTTTCATCCACAGAACTATTGATTTGCTTTGTTGCATAACTAGTCCTTCACCTCTCCCTGTGTTCTGCCTGCTTTTATGATGATTTAACGTTACAGCCTAGATTTGCTTGTTTATATTGTAATTCTGTGCAATGTCGGTACAAAGTACTGTGTCACTTTTGGTTAATTGGTCCTAGTTAAATGGAGCATGTCCGTTGATTCAGGTCCCAGCATGTCATAAATGTACCTATCTGGCTATCTCCATCTCATCTCCAGGCTAAGCAGAGTAAATTAAAAAACACAGAAACCAGCATTTAAAACCATGGTGCTCCGTGGTTCACTGGTTCTTCATCTATCATCTCTGATCCTGGTATAGAGGGCTCATTTCAGTGCAACATGCGATTTGATTGGCTAGTTTATGCATTCAAAGTCTTGTTTCCTAATTGACGAGCACGATGCATGATCCGTCTGATCAAAGAGGCTGCTAAATCCGCAGCGGTTGATGGTAGTGGACTAGCTGGCCATTGGTGCTGTGGACACTTTGTCAGCTCTCATGCTGTTTTATAATGGACGTCATTATGCAGCACCAAGTGAACGGTGATGTATGGATCATTCATTTCTGCCGCGTTACCTCTATATCTGAAATACCCTGCTGCTTTTGATATACACCAGGTGCTCCACTTCTGGCAGCCTCGTGCTATACCCAGCTTTTAGGCGGCAATGTGGGTTGCATTCTACCTGGAATTTTATCCAATTAAAATGGAGCTGCAATTTCAAGGAGTCAGCAAGAGATGGGGAATCTGTAGGTAATACCTCCCTACCGACTTTCATACACCTACTACCGAGGCTTTAGGTCCATACTACCTACCATACTACATCTAATTTTAACCAAGTTTAAAGAAAAATATATGAACAACTATAATATCAAATAAATATGTCTAATACATATTTTATGATAGATTTAATAACACTAATTTGATGTTGTAATTGGTGATATGTTTTTTTATAAAATTATTCAAAATTAGAGAAATTCGACTTTAAAAGACTTGTACAGGGAAGAGTACGCATTTCATGCCATATCCTGTTGTTCTTTCATGGATAGATGCACTACACTAAATTCTGTAGAGAAGCTAACGAACCCATTAAAGTAGACTACTTAAAGTCAACACTAGTTGACCATACTGGGGCTATGCAGTACATCATTTGGTGGTGAAGCAGGGGGCTACGGCTATCCAAACAAACTTTTACGTACACGTACGACGACCACTGTACTCAGCTAGCGTAGTGGAGTACACTACAGACCTGCAAGAGGACTTGCCTATAGTTTCAGTCTGATTTTACTTTTAGGGTTGCTTCCATTGCTCTGCAGCTATCCTGCATTGGCTGCATATCTGATTGTTCCTTGATACGGACCACCAGCGCCTGTGGGCCGGTTTGAAGCAACTTTTCATGGACACACCTAGCTCTTTTTAGCTGGCCTGAACTGCCCGCTTCCAATTACAACTGCTGCTCACTCACTGGGCGTGCTTACTACTATGCAAGAACGGGTACGATCTCTCTTGCTTTCTCCAGTTCCCATTTCCCTTTAGTTTTACGTACCTCGGACCAAGGCTTAACGAAACCGTGATTACCAGTGAAACCTACTAGTAGTTTGGTTAACCCTACCTAGGAAAATTCACCGTTTTGTGACGGTGCAGGAATTTGAGTGTTTCTGCTGCTTGTAAGCTACTGGCTTAATAGAAAGGGAGGCGCACGATGCACGCTTCATCGAGGAGCTATATATATATATATAGCTATGTTATAATATGGTATTGTTAACGCTAAAATATGGTGACTTTTAGATAGTGACTATTAGATTTGGTTAAAATAAAGACTGGATTTAAGGAGGTTTCATGATTATTTGAGAAGGTTTCACGAGAACCAACCTATTGAGGAGCTATTGACATAGACAGTTATGATATAATATAGTATTATTAACGCTAAAATATGATGATAATTGAATTCGTTAAAGTAAATGTTAGATTCGAAAAGGTTTCAAGCCAAACCCATCTAGTAGCCATTGACAACGTAGGAAGATAGTGGTGGCACCCAGGACTGTTTTCTGCCCAACAGCAACACCACGGTACAATTTCAGAAGGTGGGGCTGCTGGTCGCGGTCGCCGTGCCCTGCCGTCTCTTGAACGGCTTTTAATCACTCGCTCATCAGTCATCACGAACAAATTAATTAGTTGTCACTTTTGAGATGAACTCTTTAATATAATAATAACATATAAAATCATTTAAGTTAATAAAATATAAACCACACTGACAAAAAAACATTGATACTTCTTATATCAAATGTCTCGGTCATTATGGGCTAATCCCTAATAACAATTAACCAATGCACGCATCAAAAGTATACTAACTCTGTTCGTCTGTTCGTGAATAGTCATCAATTCTAACTAGGAGTCTAGGAGAAGATGTATTTCGATCATTAATTATAAAACAAGATTAAAACAAACAACTCTAAATATATGATGTTAGTACAAAGATTGGTAATATAATTATACAAATTTTATACTATATAATTTGAATATGTAAAAAATATTATTAATCAAACTTTAGATACTTAAAGTAAAAAAACTGATAAGGATTCAGGCGAGTGAGTTAATAAAAAACAGCAGCATCATGGTCCTCGCGGTCATCACTCAACACATAAGAATGCAAGCATTCGAGCAAGTGAAAAAAAAAGAGAAGTGAAAATGAAAAAGGAAAGCGAAAATTGTACGGGGGATCCGGTTTTTACTTACTCCTTTTTTAACCTTTATTTAATTAACTCCTCTCACCTACGCGCCCAAAAAAAGTTTTCCTCCCGTTGCTTTCTCGGGCGAACCGCGTCTTCCAAGTCCCACCTCCTCGTCTTCTCTCTCTCCTCCAAGCTCTCCCTCCCTTGCTCGCTCGCTCGCTCGATTGCTCGAGTCCTCCAATCGGATCCGCGTCCCCGAGCGAGCGAGGCAGCGGCG
>KE373067.1:0-12263 GCA_000418225.1 Zizania latifolia
CCAACTCTGATGTGAGAGTACGAACCCAAGCAAAGAGGATCACTACCCCATCTTGTGCAAGATGATTGAATGGGATCAGGCACTGTAACACCTTTTGGGCCATAGATACCTGGAAATATCACGAATAATGAATTCATTGAATATTACATAGAAAAAACAAATTCATATAACAAGATGTTAGAAAAATATGCACATTCTCCTAGTTATTTTTTAACTCATCCCATATTTCAATATTTACAAACCACCCCTTATTCATCAGATTATGTTTATTCTGCCCCCATAACTCTAATAAACTTGCTTTTCATTGGATAAATAACTCCAGAGTTAATGCTTACTGCCAAGTTGACAATTGTAGATGCTAACACAAGTACATGAAGACAGCATATTAGTCATGAAAGATCTTACAATGTATTTGTCATTGTACATGCAAATACTAGAAAGTTACGCGGGGATTAGGTCCATGTAGCAAATATTGTTAGTACCTGTCATATGGGGCCAGCACTACCAGCGCCGGACCTGGGCCAGGGACACAGCCAGGTCCGGCGCGGCAGGCAAGCCCGGCCCCTAAGTGAAGGGGGATTTGCTTCCTAAATCAGTTAGCTAAATTAGTTAAGATATATTTAGAATATCTTCCTTTAGTATTTCCTTCTATATGTCCTTAGGCTCTATATAATAAGATGTAAGCCCCTTGGACAGATTCAAGCAATAAGAGATCAATCTAAAATCCCTACCCCAATTCTCTAAATCCTTCCCGTTCTCCAACATAGCTCAGCAAGGGGATCAACCCCGCGCCGGCCTACCCTGCAGCTACAATCTACGCAGTCGAGGGCCCCCAACCCTAGGGACCGACGCCCTTGACAACTTGGTATCAGCTTCCCGGCGATCCGCATCCACCTCTGCCGCGCCATCTCCTTCGGTGTCACCGGCAGAACCGCCCAGCATGGCGACGTCCAACCTGGTGGATCTCGCGGCCCTCGTCCAGACGCTTGCTGAGTCAATCCAGGCTTTGCAGGCCACGGTCGTAGGCAACGCCTCCGCCATCCGCGCGCTGTAGGCGCAACACCCGGACTCGGCTGCCTCAAGCACGAAGGCGCCGACCACAGGGGAGAACCACAACGATCGGCCTTTGCGATTCCAGAAGATGGATTTTCCCAAATACGACGGCAAGTCGGATCCCCTCACTTTCATTAACCGCTATGAATCTTATTTCCATCAGCAGCGCATTGTGGAGGAGAAAGTCTGGATGGCGTCCTATAATTTGGAGGGGGCGCAGATGTGGTATATCCAAGTCCAACAGGACGAGGGTACACCGCCTTGCCGTCGCTTTACCGAACTCCTGCACCTTCGGTTCAGTCCGCCCCTACGCTCCAACCCACTCGGCGAATTGATAGCCTGCAAGCGCACCGGTTCCGTCGTCGAGTACCAGGACTGGTTCGAAGTACTTCTTCCACGCGCAGGCGTCCTCACTGAGCAGCAGCGTGTCCAGATTTTCACAGCCGCCCTGCAGCCCCAGCTCAGCCTCGACGTCGAACTGCATAACCCGCAGTCCCTCGCCGTCGCCATGAGTTTGGCCCGCAAGTTAGAGCTCCGTGACCAGTGTGCCGTCGCCCTGGTCCCAGCCCCGACGCCATCGCGTCACCAGGCCTGGGGCCTCCTGCCCACGCCGCTGGCCCGGTTGGCCCTACTGGCGTCCCCCGCCACCGACCTCTATGACAACACCGATCACGGTGAAGGGCCGGCCGGTCAAACGGCTGTCCTAGGCGGAGATGGAGGAACGCCATCGCCTCGGCCTTTGTTTCAACTGCAATGAACGATTTAGCCGTGGCCACAATCGGATCTGCTAACGCCTCTTCCTCCTCGACCTCGCCTTTGACGACGACGACGATGTACCCGAGCCGATTGAGTAGCAGGAGGCCGATCCACAGATTTCCCTGCACGCCATCGCAGGTGTCCGTACAAGACGATGCAAGTTCCCCTACAGTTGGGTGGCGTCTCCTTGCTAGCCCTCCTCGACTCCGGTTCCACCTACAACTTCATCTTCGAGGAGGCGGCCGGCCGGACCAACCTGCGCCTTCGTCCGCACGGCAAGATGCTGGTCACGGTGGCAAACGACGAGCGTCTCTCCTGCCCAGGCATGTACCGTGCCGCCCCGTTTCAGATCGGCCAGGAGTTCAAGGCCGATTTCTACGGCCTTCCCCTGGCCGGCTACGACGTGGTGCTCGGCATGCAGTAGCTGGCATCATTGGGACCAATTACGTGGGATTTTAGTGCTCTCACCATGTCATTTTGGCGCAGGGATCACCGAGTTTGTTGGCAGGGCGTCGCCAGCTCTTCCGGGCCGGGCCTCCGAGCCTGTTCGAGCGAGGAACTGTTGACGGCCGTGCTCGACGAATTCGCCGCCATATTCGCCGAACCGCAAAGGATGCCGCCGCCCTACTCCAGGGATCACGCCATCACCCTGCTGCCTGGTTCGGTTCCTATAGCCGTTCGGCCCTACCGGTATCCCGCCTCGCACAAGGACGAGCTAGAGCGTCAATGCACCGCCATGCTGTCCCAAGGGCTGATCTGTCGCAGCACCTCGACATTTTCTTCACCAGTCCTGCTCGTCAAGAAGGCCGACTGATCCTGGCGTTTTTGCATCAACTACCGCACCCTCAATGTCATCACCGTCAAGGACGCTTTCCCAATCTCGGTGGTCGATGAGTTGCTCGATGAGTTGCATGGCGCTCGCTTCTTCACCAAGCTGGACCTGCGGTCGGGTTACCATCAGGTCCGCATGAACCCGGTCGATGTGGACAAAATGTCCTTCCAAACTCACGACGGCCTATATGAGTTCCTGGTTATGCCGTTCGGCCTCTGCAACGCCCCGGCAACTTTCTAGGCCCTCATGAACGACGTGCTCCGACCGTTTCTCCGTCGCTTCGTGCTCGTCTTCTTCGACGACATTTTGATCTTCAGCGATTCTTGGGCGGAACACCTTCATCACGTTCGGGCCGTCCTCTCCACCCTACAGCAGCATAACCTCTTCGTCAAGCGCTCAAAATGTGCCTTCGACGTCCACTCCATCGTCTACCTCGGCCACATCATCTTCGCAGATGGCGTGGCAATGGACCCGGCCAAGGTCCAAGCCGTCTCCAACTGGCCCCAGCCTCGGTTGGCACGAGCGGTGCGCGGCTTCCTCAGCCTCGCCGGCTACTACCGCAAGTTCATCAAAGACTATGGCACGATTGCGACACCCCTCACGGCTCTCTTGAAGAAGGACAGGTTTCTTTGGAGCGAGGCGGCCACCGGCGCGTTCCAGGCCCTCAAGACAGCCATCACCTCCGCCCCGGTCCTCGCCATGCCCAACTTCTCCAAGCAATTCATCATTGAGTGCGACGCCTCGACGTACGGCTTCGGGGCCGTCCTGCTCCAAGACCAGCACCCGATTGCATTTTTCAGCCAGCCGGCCGCCCCTCGACATCAGTCTCTGGCCGCATATGAAAGGGAGCTCATCGGCCTCGTCCACGTCATTCGCCACTGGAGACCATACCTTTGGGGCCGACGTTTTCTGGTACGGACCGACCATTTCAGCCTCAAGTTCCTGCTGGATCAGCGATTGGCCACAATACCGCAACATCACTGGGTAGGCAAGCTACTCGGCTTCGATTTCGTCGAGTACAAGACTGGGAGCTCCAACACGGTGGCAGATGCTCTCCCGCCATGACACAGAGGAGGCGTCACTCCTCGCCATCTCGGGACCTCGGTTCGACTTCATCGACCGTCTGCGTTAGGCCAACGACACCGACCCGGCACTGGTGGCTCTGTGCGACGATGTGTCGTCCTCGCGGCGTGCGGCTCCGTGGTCCCTTCTCGATGGCATGGTCGCCTACAACGGGCTGCTCTACCTTCCACCGACTTCCCCACTGCTACAGGAGCTCCTGTTCACCGTCCATGATGACAGGCACGAAGGTGTTCAGCGCACGTTGCATCGGCTGCGCGGTGGTATAGGACCACATCTGCGCATGAGCCACATGCCAGCATTACAAGTCCAAGCATCTCCATCCAGCAGGCCTACTTCTGCCATTGCCGGTTCCAACATCCGTTTGGTCAGACATCGGGCTCGACTTCATCGAGGCACTGCCTCAAGTGGGGGGCAAATTGGTCCTCACGGTGGTGGACCGCTTCAGTAAGTACTGCCATTTTATTCCGCTCGCTCACCCGTACTCGGCTGAATCAGTGGCGCATGCATTCTTTGCTGAGATTGTTCGGCTCCATGGGATACCGGAGTCAATTGCTCAGACAGGGACCCGGTGTCCACTTCAATATTTTGGCGAGAACTTATGAAGCTCACGGGCGCAAAACTTCACATGACCTCGACTTTTCATCCCCAGTCCGATGGTCAGACCGAGGCTACCATGGGCCGAGTACATCAACAACACTGCCTACCAGTCGGCTCTTAAGGATACTCCTTTTTGGGTGGTTTACGGCCGCGACGTCCCCTCCATCCGCTCCTACGAGCCCGGGGAATCGCGTGTGGCAGCAGTGGCGAAGGGCATGGCTGACAAAGATGAGTTCATCGCCGACATCCGCTATCGACTTGAGCAGGCCCAAGTGGTCTACAAGTTCCACTACGACAAGGCTCATTGAGACGCCAGTTACTCCGTCGACGACTGGGTATGGCTCCATCTCCGACTGCGCTCATCGGCAGCAGTGCTGGAGCCTAAAAGGGCGGTGCGGTCTCGTCTTGCCCGAGAGTCCGTCAGCTGCTCATTTAGTGGAAAGGTGAACCAGAAGGCTCAGCGACTTGGGAGGACGTCGACAGCTTCATCAGCCGCTATCCCTCGTTTCAGCTCGAGGACGAGCTGCTCGTCGAGGGGGAGAGAGATGTCATATGGGGCTAGGGACGCAGCCAGGTCCGGCGTGGCAGGCCAGCCCACCCCCTAAGTCAAGGGGGATTTGCTTCCTAAATCAGTTAGCTAAATTAGTTAAGATATATTTAGAATATCTCCCTTCAGTATTTCCTTCTATATGTCCTTAGGCTCTATAAAATAAGATGTAAGCCCCTTGGGCAGATTCAAGCAATAAGAGATCAATCTACAATCCCTGCCCCAATTCTCTAAATCCTTCCCGTTCTCCAACATAGCTTGGCAAGGGGATCAACCCTGCGCCGGCCTACCCCGCAGCTACGATCTACGCAGTCGAGGGCCCCCAACCCTAGGGACCGATGCCCTTGACAGTACCGAATTTAAAAGAGTGAATGCAATCTACCACATAAGAATCTAAATGAACAATAATTCAACCCCATTCATTTATTGTAAACAAAACAAACAAAGAGGAGATATCCTTTCTGTTAAAAAACGCTGGTAGTTTTATACAACACATCTAGCTGTTATCTTGTTTAATTAGTATAAACACTTCAAGTTAATAGTTAAATCAACAAAATATGGCACTTCAATAAATTACAGTTAGGATGAATCTATTAGGTTCCAAATGTGACGCTTTAAGCTCATAATACAATCATCCCAATGAATATAACAGAAACTACTTGCATTCATACAACACATCCCCTTGTTATAGTAACATTTAAATCTAATCTTCAATCAACAGATGGCACGTTATGATGTTCAAAACATAATCCATTCCCCCTCTTCTTAGATATGCATGGAGTTCATACTAAAGTTTTAAATTCATACCCCAACATAATTGTCTCATGGAGATATATAGAAATGTTAGTTTTAATGATTACCTTTAAGAATACCAAGTACCTTGTGAAGTGCTACAGCAGGATCAACCTTTTCAAACTCCAAAGCAGCTTCTCCCGCCACAAGTGCAATAAGTACCGCACCACCAGACACAGTATGGTAGCTGTAGAAGAGAAAGAACTCGCCACGCTTGCTCCTCTCCTTATTCAAACACCCGAATGTGTCAATTTCTTCATCCCAAAATACATAGGGAAACACCATGGCAACTTTGTTCAACAACCCAAACCCCAACCTCTGGATTGCTCCAAGCTTCCTCTCTGGCAACTCTGGTTCAAACACAATGCTCGCGCTCTTCAGCACTCCAAGTGGAACAGTGCAGAGCGCCATGTCAGCCTTGAAAACCTGATCTCCTTCCGCCGTGATGCTCACCCCATCCTCTCCATGCTCAATCCGCTTCACCGTCTTCTCATACAACACTGGCACACCATCGCATAATGCTTGTACCAGCCTTGAATTTCCTCCAGCTAGAAAGCAATGGTCTCCCCCCATCTCATACTGGTCATCCTGGTCCCAGTGCGCGAGCGAGAGCTCCGACAGGCAACCGGCATTGGAGAATTCCAGGTTAGCCAAATGCCAGTCCAATACCTGCCTCTCCTCTTCGCTTTTCACTACACTGTACAGGCGTCTCAGCCTCTCTATCCCTTCCCCAAGAGAGATCCCCTCGGCTGCCTCCTTGAGAGACTCGCGCAACCTGGTGGCGTGCTCGAGAAGCGTGTTGAACACCAGTTCCATGCTCCTGTCCAGCTTGGTCGCAACGGTCCGGCCGTCGGGGTGGTACAGCGGGCAGCTGTTGCGCACCTTGTGGAGCGGAATCCCGAGCTGCCGCGCGAGCACGCCGAGCGGGTTGGCGTGGATGCCGGTGATGACGCTGCCGCCGAGCTCGACGGCAGCCTTGCCCTCGCCGAGACTAGAGGTGAAGACCCGGCCGCCAGGGCGCGAGCGGCCCTCGAGGACGAGCACGCGGAGACCGAAGCGGAGAAGCTGGCGCGCGGCGGCGAGGCCGGCGAGTCCGGCACCGACGACGAGGACGGAGGCGGCGGGACGCTGTGGCGCATCCGGGGGAGGGGAGGCGGGGAAGGCTGCAGAGACGCCGAAGTTGATGTGGCCCTCCCGGTCGAGGAAGCCGTGGGCGGCGGCGACGAGATGGTCGTAGCTAGCCGTGACGGTCTCGAGCACACGCGCGCGGGGGAGCGGCACCCGCGGGTCGGCGCGCCATGAGGCGAGGATGTGGTTGCGGACGACGATGTAGTCGTTGGGGACGGCAGCAACGGGGTCCGGGAGGAGGGGCCGCTCGACTGGGAGCAGCTCGTCTATAGGGAACCCAAGGGATAGCGCTATGAGCGCCTCCGTCTCCGTCAACCGCTGGCGCTCGTCGGCGGAGAGGCGGCGCAACCGCCGGATGCGCCGCGAATTCTCGTTGCCGAGGTAGGCCTGTAGCTCGGCGTCCACGAGCGACTCGTCGTACGACACCGGCCGCGCCGACGCAGCCCGTCGCTGCGGGCGGCGCGACGACGGCGACGGCGACATCGCCACCGGGGAGAATCGAGGCGAGTTGGGGTTTCTCCCGTCACGGGTGGTTCAAGATGATGGCGACGGTCTGTACGGGGTCACTGACACGTGGACCCGAGGCGGCAATGTGAAAGGGATGGGTGAGGTGAGCGGTGTTGTTTCACACTCACGTGTCTATGCAGGTGGGCTCCACCAATAGTGGCCCACATGTCTGTGACTTGGGTGTTGAGGGAACCACGTGACGCGGAGGAGAGATCGAGAGGAGAGGCCGCCAGCCAAGCATGACTGCTTTGGTGGGCCCATGCGTCAGTCACACCATGGAACAATTTTTTTGGTGGAAAAGGCGAAGTTTTCAATGGGCCGTAGAGCCCAATAAATTCTTACACGGGCCGAGCCCAATAAATTCTTACACGGGCCGGGCCCAAATATTGGAGAGGAGTTCTTCC
Source organism: Zizania latifolia (assembly GCA_000418225.1). Taxonomy (NCBI): domain Eukaryota; kingdom Viridiplantae; phylum Streptophyta; class Magnoliopsida; order Poales; family Poaceae; genus Zizania; species Zizania latifolia. Next base: position 7,700 of record KE373067.1, read on the forward strand.
TCCCGAGCTCTCGCTCTCTTCGCTGCGGCAGTGGCACACTGGCACCAGCCAGCTGCTGCCTGCTGGCTTAGCAGTTAGCACCGATTGGATCTCGACCTCCTCAAAATCCACACTCTCGAGCTCGAGCTTGGATTCCATGGTGAATTGGTGATTCGGTGAGTCCCTGAAATCCCCCTTTTTGGGATGAGGAAGAGCTGGGGGGTCAGCTCGGGGCCCGGGCGGCCGTCGGGTGACCGGCGGTGGCTGCTGCCTTTCCTCGCGAGCCTGCTAGTCTCGGTCATGCTCTTCCTCGCCGCGGCATGTGGCCTATTCTCGCCTCCCATTCTCGGCGCCGGCGACGACGACACGTTCCTCGTCGACGTGGCCTCCCTCGCCACCTGGGACGACGGCGGCGGCGGAAGTTTCGTCGAGTCTGGGGTCAAGAACCGGCTTTTAGACGACGACGACGACGACAACCCCGACAACGCCGCCGTGAACTCGGACGCCTCCGACGCCGAGGCGCCGCGGATCGCCTACCTCCTGGAGGGAACCAAGGGGGACGGCCTCCGGATGAGGCGGACGCTGCAGGCGATCTACCACCCGCGGAACCAGTACATCCTGCACCTCGACTTGGAGGCGCCGCCGCGGGAGCGGATCGACCTGGCCATGTACGTCAAGGGCGACCCCATGTTCAGCCAGGTCGGGAACGTCCGTGTCATCGCCAAGGGCAACCTGGTGACCTACAAGGGGCCGACCATGGTGGCCTGCACGCTGCACGCCGTCGCAATCCTCCTCAAGGAGGGGCTTGAGTGGGACTGGTTCATCAACCTCAGCGCCTCGGATTATCCTCTCATGACACAGGATGGTTAGTGTTCTTCAACTCAGCTGAACTTAACTTTCATGTTGTGTTTTCCCGGAGAGATTTTCACTATGAATTATGAAATGCCACCGCAAAGATAGAAATTCAGGATTTTCCTGTGACAGCTCTGCTTTTTTTTTAGAAAAAGGCATCCAACTTAGTGGAGCCCTGCTTTACTTGAAAGCAGATAAAGAGTAACATCATTTTTGCCGGGGATACCGACTTTTACATGACCAGCACAAAAGAAACCAGCAACAGCAACGCCTTTTCAGCACAGTTCGGCACCTATATACACAGGCCATACAAGACGTTACTGATCAAAACACCAAAAGAGAACAGACATCATGCACCAGGTTCAGAAACAACGATCATCTTCCAAGAGCCAACACATCAAAAGTTGCACGTCCAGAAACATTTCCAAAAAACCAACTTCCTGGACCAACTCCCAGCGTATCCACCAGATTTACTTCAGGTCGGCACAGCTGAGCTTGGAGCTTCTGCCAGCCGAATCAACTGATGCAGCCGAGCACGGAGCAATCCCAAGCATCTTGATGTTTCTTCTTTTAGACGAGCTGGGACCAGTTGAAGCCACTTGGTGAGGAAGAGAATTAGTTTATGAACAACCTGAAACACATTAAAATACATTTTGTTTTGAAATATAAAATCATTTCGCAAGAGCCAAATAGACCACGCTCTAGCCCCCAGAATTTGGATAGCAATTGTAGCTTTCTTCACATCCCTAAACTTCTCCAGCATATCAGTAAAACCTCCTCTATTCAGAACCGAAAGGTTCCAACCGAGAGTGTCTCTAACAAAAACCCACAGGAATTGGGACACATGACAACTGAAAATCAAATGATCTACAGACTCAATTTGCCAGCTTACAAGTCGGATCACCATTCCACTTCATAGTCTTTAAATGCTCCCCCACCTGAATCCTGCCTCTCAACATTAACCAGGTGAAAATTTTCACCTTAAGTAGCATACCACACTTCCAGATTCTCATACTTTAAGTATCCACCACACCCCTATCAGTAATCATTCTGTAAACCAATTTGGAAGAGAAACCTTTTTTGTCAGTAAGCCAAACAATTTCATCAATACCATTGCCAACTCCCTAGTTATTTATCACAGAACTCATTTCCTGCCATTCCTCCAAGTCATCTAACCTTAGAGATCTTCTCAGCAAGGCACCTCTATGAAACATATCTACAGTCTCTGCCACAGTTGCATCTGTGGACTGGCACATCTCAAACAACTTATGGAATCTAACTTTCAAAGGGGTATCTCCATGCCAGACATCATGTCAAAATGATACTCTTGTACCATCCCTAACTTTAAAACCACACCCCAATCTAGCCCAACTTTTCACTTTATGTAACCCTTTCCAAAAATATGACCCCCCTGTCATATCTGACTGCAAAAAACCTGTCTACCTTGTATTTGTGTCTCAGAATGTCATAACAGCTGCCAGAACTCTTTTTTTCTAAATTGTAGATCCATTTACTGAGCAAAGCTTGATTAATAGCTCTGATATCCACAAAACCCATGCCTCCCTATCTTTTGGAGCACACAAGGATTGCCATTTGACCATATGATATCTCTTTTTGTTCTCCAATCCTTCGTCCTTCCCAAAAGAACTGACACCTAATAATGTCTATTTTCTGTTGAATCTTCTCAGACAATAAAAACACCCCATAGAATACATAGGGATACTGCTAAGACATGCATTAATCAACACCATTCTCCCCCCATATGAAAGCTGCCCAGATTTCCATGAAGCCAATTTTTTTTCCACCTTAGCAATTATCCCTTTGAAATCTGCCAACTTTGGTATAGATTTATTAATAGGCAAACCCAAATACTTCATTGGCCATTCCCCTAAGTTGCAATTAAAAACATATGCCACCCTCTTATCTTCCTCATGAGATGTGCCAATCCCAAAAACCTCACTTTTTTGATAATTGATTCGCATCCCAGACATTTCTTCATAACAGTATAAAAGGAATTTCATCACTATTAGGTTTTGATTAGTAAGTTTCATCATTAAAATGGTATCATCTGCATACTGAATATGAGTGAGCCCCCCTCAACCAAATGTGGCACTAAACCTGAAAGATGGCCATGTTCACTAGCCCTAACCATCATTTCTGAAAGCTTATCCCCCACTAAATTGAACAAAAGTGGAGATAGAGGATCTCCTTGCCTAACTCCTTTATAAGTTCTGAAAACTCCCCCTATCTCACCATTAATATTAATGGCTACTCTCCCTCCTTCAATGACTTTCCTCATCCAAGTAATCCATTTGGCATCAAAGCTTTTCCTTTGTAACACCTCCAACAAACACCCCTATTAGACTTTGTCATAAGCCTTTTCAAAGTCCAGTTTAATAATCACACCTTTTTGATTCTTACTTATGAGCTCATGAATCACCTCATGGATTGTCACTATCCCTTCTAAAATGTTTCTTCCAAGAATAAAAGTAGATTGTCTATGGTCTATAATGGAGCGAGCAATTTTAGCAAGTTTACAAGTTAGAACTTTTGTTATCAACTTATAGCAGAGATTAAGCAAACAAATAGGCCTAAATTGTTTGATAGTATTTGCATCTTTCACCTTAGGAAGCAACACAATAACCCTATAGTTAATCCTAGCTAAATTGAGATCCCCCTCAAGCAGTTTGTCTAACATCTCCTTAAAGATATTTCTCAATTGGGACCAAAAGGTCTTGTAGAAATTTACAGAAAGCCCATTAGGGCCAGGGGCAGTGTTGGATTTCATTGATTTTAAAGCAGAGTCCAGCTCCTCAATAGTAAAAGAAGAAACTAATTGCAAGCTTTCCTCCCTAGTTAGTCTTCCCCTATCCCTCCACATGGAAGAACATAAGTGAATAGAAGGGTTTTGCTCAGATCGAAACAGAGATTTATAGTAAGAGTAGATATGCTGAGTCAGGGCACCCCCATTAGTGATAGTTGAACCCTCATGCTCCAAAGAAAGGATGGCTGCTCTTCTTTTTCTCCATTGGCTACCTTATGAAAAAAACACTATTAGCATCCCCATGTAAGATCCACTGCTGTCCACTTCTATTTTGCCAATATACAGCTTCTTGGTTATAGATACTCATCAGATCTCTCTCAGCAGCATACATACTCTCCCAATCATCAGCTGACAAAGTTTGATGAAGATCCTTATCCTCCCATTTCTTAATCTCATCTTGGACATAATTCTTTTGATGATTCATAGCACTTGTCATATTAGCCCCCCATCCTCTCATTCTTCTCCCCATCTTTTGATGACAGCTCTGCTTTTGATGGTCTGATTGATAACATTTGTTCAAGGCAGCAATAAAATCTTTGGACTGTAGTTGTTAAAACTTAAAACCATCGTATATAAGAGATTTGATAATTTGCCACTGCCAATAAGTGTCTTTGATTTTATATCCTCTCTGGTAGCTGCACTATATTTCTTTTGCGCTACGGTCAGGCAGTCAGCTATGTAGAGCTTAGTAGTATCAGCAGGCTTCACATTCATGAAACAAAAATATGCATCACAATGAATGCTTCAATCCTCATTGGGAATGTTAATACATGATTTTTGCATCACATAGTCTTTTTGTTGTTAACTTTTGTTATTTTCTCTGCAGATATACTTCATGTGTTCTCTTCTTTGCCAAGAAATCTTAATTTTATAGAACACATGCAAATATCTGGGTGGAAAATGTGAGCT
>KE373067.1:21813-32288 GCA_000418225.1 Zizania latifolia
CGGTTAAGGCACGGTCAATGAAGCCCGTCCACAATGCGCACGTGTGGCCAGATAAAGATACAAAGAAGCCGATAAAAAGGGAGGATAGATTTTGCTATGGAGATAAAGATGGAATCGGTTGCAGTTGTATCCACGTAGGACGGTAAGTCTTTGGACTATAAATATGTAACTTTTAGACCTAGTTTAGGATAAATCAACAGATCAACAAACAACTCTCGGCGCATCGCCAAACTTGCCACCGGCGAGTTCTTGCTCTCCCACGGGGCAGCATCGTTTTGATCTCCAGCGAGAAGTAAGTACCGTCAAACATGTATTGATTAGTAGATCTAAGGCTTCATCGGTTAAGTCCGATATCTTAATCTATGTATCGATCATGCTATATCAGATGCGTGGTTTAAATCAAACATATTAGTCTAAGGCTTCATCGGTTAAGTTCGACATCTTAGTCTATGTATTTGATTCATATCATGTATCGTTCATCTGGATGGAGTGTGTTCCGATCTATTTAGCATTATATGTTGCTATAATTTTGCGACTGTCTTGGTTAGGTCCAATCTTGTGATTATGGTAAGTAATGATGCGAACATCGATCGGGTATGCTACAGCCAGATTCTATCGGAGTATAAGCCGATGGGTTATCATATGTCAGTACTGCACGGCTTTTCATAATAGTATCGCGCATCGGTATCGGGCGATACGCATCGGCCTGATGTTATTTTCGGTCACTACTTTTATTGCTACGGTTCAGGCCGATATCGTTGTCCCGATAGACTTTACTATAGATCTAATATTCTTCATGTCTCATGTATCCAATACGTTGCGGCTTTCATTATACTTTTATTGTAGTCTATTCATGGATATTTAATGTATATCTCAATACATGTCTAAACCATCAGCTCGATAGCCGATAGGTGTTACTACTTACGGTTTTCTTGTTTATCTTATCAGTTGCAGGATCAAACTAATTGGCACGCCACGAACCGCAAATTTAGGACCTGCACTAGAGTTAAGCAGATCTCTCAGGCCACGCGTGTGACCAAAAACTTCACCAACACGCTTTTTGGCACGCCCAGTGGGACCATCTTCAACGACACCTCACACCATGACGGGAGAATTCGACAGCAACAATGTCATCCAGGTCACCATGGAGGCACTGAACGAGGAACAGAGGGAGGCGGTACAGAAGCACGTCGAAGACTATCAGAAGATGTGCCTCCAGTCCTTCGGCATGACTAGATCGGGACCTGTCCAGAAGTCCCAATTGCCAAAGCTCACTTTCACTGGGGAATCCAGTCAGCGGCCCGATAGTCCACACGTTAACTTTCAAGAAGCCGTTGACCAAGCAGTCAGCCACGCCCTCGTCAACCAGTCGGGAGTCCTGGTCAACACTCTCCACGGGTTGATCAAGAAGACCATCGAGGGTACCGTTGCTCAGGAACCACTATGGGGCCCAACGTATTTCCCCGTCAATCACCCTCAGACGCCTCAGCCGCCTCAGCCGCCACAACCTCATCGGCCGGTTCAACCACCAGCTGCCTCCCCGCAAGGGCCGATGAGGCATGACACCCCATAGATCACCTACGGCATCGAGAGAAACATGCTGCCCGACCTCGTGCCGCCAAGGGGGGCACATAATGGTATCCCTCAGGGGTACCACCAAGCTGCGTACTTTGGAGGATAGCTCTACACCCATGGAGATCAGTACCACTACAACGCCCCTCGACTAGATCAGTACCCTCAGGCGCCCACGCCCGATCGGTACCCCATGCCGAACCAGCAAGAAGAAGACTGGGTAAACCGCATCGCTGAGGTCATCCGTGACCAGTTTGGTCTGAAGCCCAAGGATCAGACGTACATGTATCGGAGGCCGTACCCAGAGTGGTTCGACCGGGTGCCACTACCAAACCGATACAAGGTGCCTGACTTCTCCAAGTTCTCGGGGCAAGACTCGATTTCCACGATCGAGCATGTGAGCCGCTTTCTCGCCCAGTGCGGAGAGGCATCGGCTGATGAGGTCCTTAGAGTCCGATTATTCTCGTTGTCACTATCGGGATTAGCCTTTGCATGGTTCTCATCATTACCACCGAATTCCATCAGAGGTTGGGCGGACCTCGAGAAGCAGTTCCACAAGTACTTCTTCGCTGGCATGCACGAGATGAAGTTGACGGACCTCACAGCAGTAAAACAGAGGATGGATGAGTCAGTGCAGGATTATGTTCAGAGGTTCTGAGACGTGCGCAGTAGATGCTACAGTCTCAGTCTCAGTGATACCCAATTAGCTGAGCTGGCATTTCAGGGGTTGCTAAATCCGATCAAGGAGAGGTTTTCCTCTTAGGAGTTTGAAAGTCTGTCGCACCTGGTGCAGCGGGTATCGGCCCATGAGAGCCGGTTCCAAGAAGCTTGGAGGGAGAAGTTCTAGAAGAAGGTTGCGTACGACCAAGAGTACTCATCGGACTCTGAGAAGGATGCTGAGTCCGATGCCAAAGTTAGACTCGCTGAGTGGTCCAGAAACAAGAAGCCCGTTGCTTGTCCCTGGTAAAGGCATCGGGCAAAGAAAAAAATATGATTTTGATATCAACAAGACTGACAGAATCTTCGACTTGTTGCTAAAGGAGAAGCAGATCCAGTTGCCATCCAACCATGTGATCTCGCCGGTCGATGAACTAAAGAAGAGGAAATACTGCAAGTGGCACAACTCTCCGTCGCACCACACCAATGAATGCAAGGTGTTCAGGCAACAAATCCAATCGGCCATCGAGCAGGGCCGAATTAAGTTCGACGACAGAAAGAGGCCGATGAACATCGACGGGCACCCGTTCCCCACCAATATGGTCTACATCCAGCGCCCCGATGAACGACGCCAAGGTGGAGATAGGCACGTTAGAGTGGAGGAGAATCAGATCACCTCGTCAGACTTGATAAATAAGTACAAGAGGAAGGCAAGCGAGGAAGATGACTACGAGGCCGATCGGATCCCCTCACGGTTCAACCCCCACTGGAACCGCGAGTTCTTCAGATTCTGCTGGAATGAAGGAATGCGGCTACCGTTAATGGATAATTGCCCCGAATGCGGCTACCGAGCAGCCCCGAGCGGTCGGGCAGAAGGACATTGATCGGCCAATCGGATCGATCGGCACAAAAAAGAGGAAGGACAAAGACGTTTGTCCTCAAACGAAAAAGAAACTGCGCACGAAGGTGGCCTCCCAGGGAGCACCGAAGGTGCCATCTTCATTTCCAAGAGAGACCGGTGCCGAGTCGGAGACGTCCGATGCTGGCCCAGCTGGTGGGGCGGTGATGGCGTTGTCATCATCATCGCTCACACCTCCACCGTCAGGAGGCCCGTCGGGCCCATACTGAGGGGTAAAGAGAAGCGCCTTCCGAAATTCAGCCTGGTGAGTTGACATCTTGCTGTCTTTCATGAATGTCTTAGAGATTAGATATTTCATCTTTGCTTTATTTGCCAGCGCCCCGATGTTACTAATAGAATTGTGCCCAAGAAAATTCGGGGGGAACCGGAACTTCCGGCTGTAGCCGGAAGTTCTTGGTTCTGGAGCATCCGGAAGTTCTGGTAGGACCAGAAGTTTTGGGCAGCCCCGGTATTCGATTTTCTGGACGAATCGAAAGTTCTGGCTGTAGCCAGAAGTTCTGGGTTCTGGACGAACCAGAAGTTCTGGTTGGACCGAAAGTTCCAGGTCGAGAATTAATTCGATACAGAAGGTTATTTTCGGAAGTTCCGGCTGTAGCAGAAAGTTCCACGGTTCAGAAGTTCCAGCTGTAGCCAGAAGTTCTAGGCCAGACGAACAGATTAGATCTGTTGGGCTTTAATATAGATTAAAGGCCCATGATGGGGTACTATATAAAGAGAGGTGGGGCAAGCACGAACAGGCTGCTGATTGCTCCTATTGTTCCTGGTGGAGAACCCTAGCCACCACACCTCTCCTCTCTCCACGATCACAAGTGTTGTGATTGATCTCCCGGATCTCGTGAGTGGTTCTAGCACGTCGGCACGAGGTGACTCCATCCCTGTACATGTGGATACCGTAGAGGCATCGTTGTTACATCGGTGCTGTTCTTCTTTCTTGGAGAACACCGGATTACGCCGACTTCGTCGCTGACGAACAGACGAAGCTATGAGGAACAGATCGAGGACACGCTTTATCGACTCTAGTTCCGCTGCCTGAACGTGTCTTGATGCTTGAGGTAACGATCCATGATCCCATTACACGCATGGTTCCTGGGCTAACGGGGTAAATTTTTGAAATTAAGCGCTAGCGTAGCCTCCACATATCCCAACAGTGGTATTAGAGCCTACGTGCGTAGTGTTCGATCTAGATCGATCACATATGGTGATATGTGATGGAAATAGATTGGATCTATTTTTTTTATCGTCGAATTTTCGGAAGTTCCGGTTGGACTGGAAATTCCGAGCCGAAATAATTTTTGATACAGAATGTTATTTTCAGAAGTTCCGGGTATGACTCGGAAGTTCCGAGTCCAGAAGTTCTGGTTGGACCGGAAGTTTCGGATAGAAATAAATTCCATACAAAAGGTTCTTTTCGGAAGTTCCGGGTGTGACTCAGAAGGTTGATTTCGGAAGTTCCGGCCCTGAGTCAGAAGTTCCAGGCCCTTCGACCGGAAGTTCCGGGCCTACTGGCCGGAAGTTCCAGGTCCAGTTCAGTCACATCTAGATTCTGCCTAACTCATTTTTGCAGGGAATGTTGTGACTGGTATGGCCTTGCAAAGTATATGATACTCGCTTGTATAACATGGTCTGCATGTCATGGTTGATTGCAGCCCAAGGCTGTTCAAATATTATACGATATGCGCGTCGACATGTGATAATTCTGCTCATGTAACTAGTATAGTGCTATTAGCTGTAATAGGCTGATCTAGGTTCATGGAAGCCTAAAGCGTGATGACCCGAAGGACAGGAACCATGGAGATGGAGATCACTATGCAAGAGGGTCATACTATGTAACAGTTAATATGATTTCGTGTGATGTTTACTTATGTTTCTGTCATACTATTCTTTCATGTTCTGTGTGTGGTAGGCATTGTAACCATGTTAGAATAGTTTCCCTCAGAAAATTAAGTATCGATGCTCTTTCCAATAGCTGCACCTACCAAGGTTCTCGATCATCGATGGTGGGTCTGCTAAAGCAGGGTGCCATCTTTTATCTTGACCAGTTAGGGTAAATGTCGGACAACCACATGCATAGTATTGGTTTGCTTAACAAAGCTATCAAAACGGTTTTGGGCTTTGGGGCATGGAGTTGGGAGTCGGACATTGGATGCTACCCTAATAAACAAGAGTCACATAGAGATGTGATTAGCAAAGTATTGCTTACCTATGTCATTAATCTTCTAGCAGTGATGCCAAAGCTCACTAGGAGTTAGATGAATATGGATCTTGTCCCATAATGTGTCATTAGAGGAAAAGCGATCATTTTACATATTGTGGCATATCTTTTATTTGATAGAAGATTAACATAGCATAGTACTGAACCTTACATTATTGTTGTAGATCATGGCACCTACTGCAAAGAACACTTCCGTTTTTAATCTGAGATCCATCCTTGAAAGGGAGAAATTGTCTGGAACAATTTTTATAGACTAGTACAAGAATTTGAGAATCGTTCTCAAACAGGAGAAAAATGATTATGTTCTAGAGGAACCCCATCCTAATGAACCAACGGATGATACACCAATTGCTAAAAGGCGGGCTTATGAGAAGCACGCTAGTGATTCAGTTGATGTCAGCTGTCTCATGCTTGCCTGCAAGTCCTCTGAGCTTCAGAAGCAATATGAGGATAGGGATACCTACGATATGATCGTGGGGCTGAAGGGCATGTTTAAGAACCAAGCACGGACTGAGAGGTATAATGTCTCAAAGTCAGGCTTATAAGAAGCACACCAGTGATTCAGTTGATGTCAGCTGTCTCATGCTTGCCTGCATGTCCTCTGAGCTTCAGAAGCAATATGAGGATAGGGATGCCTACGATATGATCGTGGGGGCTGAAGGGCATGTTTGAGAACCAAGCATGGACTAAGAGGTATAATATCTCAAAGTCCTTGTTTGCGTGTAGGTTGGCGGAAGGCAGTCCAGTGAGTCCTCATGTGATCAAGATGATTGATTACGTTGAGAACCTGAAGAAGCTTGGCTCTAAACTTGATAATGATTTGGCCACAGATGTGATTCTTCAATCGCTCCCTGTGAGCTTCGAGCCATTTATCATGAATTTTCATATGAATAGCATGAAAAAAACATTGGCTGAATTGCATGGGATGATCAAGACAGCCGAGGAAAGCCTTAAGAAAAATCCTAGTCATGTGATGATGGTTCAAAAGGAAAGTAAGAAGAGAAAGCGTAAGGGTAAGGCTAAAGCTTTAGATGTGATCTCGAGCTCAAAGTCTAATTTAGCTGGAAAGTCCAAGTCGGGCCCTGCTAGCTCTGACACTTGCCACCACTGCCATAAGCCTGGCCATTGGCGAAGAAATGGCAAGTTGTACTTGGAAGAACAAAAGAAAAAGAAGGGAAGTGTGACTTCCGCTTCAGGTATAAATGTTATTGAAATTTATCTTGCTACTCGTCCAAGTGATTCATGGGTATTTGATACCGAATCAATGATTCACACTTGCAAATTGTTGCAGGGGCTAAAAAGGACTAGGAAGTGCGCAAGAGGCGAATTGGATGTTCGCGTCGGCAATGGTGTAAAAGTTGCTGCGTTGGCCATCGGCGTTTATTCTTTGTCGCTACCCTCAGGATTAGTTTTGGAGTTAAATAATTGTTATTTTATTCCCGCCTTGGGCAAAAACATTATCTCTTCGTCATGTTTAAATGAAGACGGTTTTGAATTCGTAATAAAGAACAAGTGTTGTTCGATATTTTCGAATGGTATGCTCTATGGTGTTTGTTCATTGTTGAATGGCTTACATATTCTGAATCTTGAGGATACACATATTTATAACATTAATACAAAGAAATCTCGACTCAATGATTTGAATCTCACCTATGTCTGGCATTGTCATTTGGGTCATATAAATGAGAAGCGCATGCAGAAGCTTCATAGAGATGGGCTTTTGGAGTCATTTGATTTTGAATCATTTGACACATGTGAGTCTTGTTTGCTTGGCAAGATGACTAAGATGCCTTTCACTGGTAAAAGTGAGAGGGCTAACGAGCTATTGGCCATTATACATACTGATGTATGTGGACCAATGAGTTCTACAGCCAGAGGTGGATTCCAGTACTTCATCACTTTTACCGACGACTTTAGTACATATGGTTACGTCTACTTAATGAGGCATAAGTCGGAATCCTTTGAAAAGTTCAAGGAGTTCTAGAATGAGGTACAAAATTCGGTTAGAGAGCCAGAACTTCCGGTCCAGACAAACAGATTAGATTTGTTAGGCTTTAATGCAGATTAAAGGCCCGTGACAGGGCACTATATAAAGAGAGGTGGGGCTAGCACGAAAAAGGTTGTTGTTGCCATTGCTGCTGATTGTTACTGCTGATGCTCCTAGTTGAGAGCCCTAGCCGCCACCTCTCTTCTTTCCTCGATTGCAAGTGTTGTGATCGATCTCCCCGGATCTCGCGAGTGGTGCTAGCATGCCGGCGCGAGGTGATCCTATCCTTAGACGTGTGGATACCATGGAGGCATTACTCCAATAGTGGTGTTTGTCTTCTTCCAGTGGAGATCGCCAGATCGTAGGATCGCGTCATCTTCATCACCGGATCACCGACGAACGAAAAGAGCTGGGAGGAACAGCTTGAGGACGCGCTTCGTCGACTCTACTTCCGTTGCCCGAGCATGTCTCGAGGCTCAAGGTAACGATCCATGATCCCATTGCACGCATAGTTCCTGGGCTAACGGGGTAAATTTTTGAAATTAAGCGCTAGTGTAGCCTCCCCATAACCCAATATACTTTACCCTTACGACACGAGCTTACTTCTTTACCCCGGTAGTATAGGAGGTTCGTGACAAGGCTTTTTCGAAGCTGACCTAGGATAACACACTGCCACCTAGACATGTCCTCTACCAAGGATCAGGAAGCCGCGCTTCCTTCTTCTCCTTTGAAATCCCGTGGGTGCTCCATACCACTAACTCCTTAATCACAACCACTGGCCTCAGCCACAAATCACGTGCTCGTTAGGGACTTTGCAAGTAAAACCACGAGCCACTCCAGCGATTTCATATCCATCAGTAGTCGAGCTATCCTAAGCCCACTAAGTAGTAGTCTATAGGCACCTCTCATATACCCGCAAGGTTGCACGATGGTGTGCTCATGTTATTCTCCAAGGAATCGGTCCTTATACATTGAGTGCAATCGCGCCCTAAAGCGACAACCGCACTTAACAATTTTGCAACACAAACAATTTCATTTCCACACAACACATTTGCAAAATCAACACCATATCCCATCTACATCTAATCGTCATGTTTTGAGTGTGTAGTGTATGTGTAGTGCACCTAGGTTACAAGGAATGTTCTAAAAGCAATTAAAAGAATAAAATAAAATAATGGATGTAATAGCAAATCTTAAATCGACAAAGGGATACAAGGTATTCAACAACAAGGAGGCTAAGTTATAAATTTTAGGTTTTAATTGTCATAATTGCTCAAGCAATAGACTTTTAGTGTACGTGAGTGCTTAACATAATCATGCAAATATAAGTTTAAAACATTACAAGTATTTTATAGGATCAAGCATGATCAAAGGAAGACTTGCCTTATATCGGATCGGAGTCGAAGTCTTCGATGAGATGATCTTGAAAGTCCTCGGCGTCGATGACTAAACCGCGAGAACACATACAATAAAGAAAAGCAATAAAGAAAAAATATAAGTTTAATTTAAGTAGTGCCAAAATAAACTTGGGATTTTTAGAGAAATTTTGGTTCTGGAATTGAGTCATTTGGAGCTAAAATAGATTTTCTAGGATTTTCTAAAGATTTAAATATTTTCTGAAAATAGGAAAGGACACTGTGCTATGCGGGCTGGCCTGGAGTTTATTTTGAAAATGAAAAATGGCACTGAGTGAATGGGCCGAAGCAGCCGGTCCAGGCCGTCCGGCCCGCTTACTCGCGCAGCACGTGGAGGAGCGCGCCGACAAGTGGGTCCGACGGGGCAGCAGCGCCAGGCAGCGCATTCGGCGTGCGTGATGCGTGGCACCGGTGTGGTAGGCACATGCGGTCGGCGCAGGCACGCGTGAGTGCGCAAAGTGGCGCATGATCGCAGCCACGCGTCGAAGCGCTGGGATGTGCGAGAGTCAGGTAGGGCCAGGCGCAAGCAGCAGCTAATGGCTGGGCCTCACAAGAGGCGGGCATGCTCACGCGTGCTTGCGTTGCGCGCAGGCGCACTGGCCAGCGGGACCCACAGCACACGTGACCTGGCAGGATCGCACGGTGGAGGGCGCCGGTTGTGGGCCCGCGCGGAACTGAGTTCACGCATGGTGCAGATGCAGTCCGTGTGCACGGTATGGACTGGGTCCAGCCATGTGTGCATGCACTCACCAGTGCACTGGCGGAGCTGGCCTGACCAGGGGGGTCCCACACGGCAGTGAGCCAGAATAGAGGAAACGAAGATGGCTAGAGGTTGAAGAAAGAGAGAACGATTGGTACTTCTTCAGTGTAGATCTCCTCCTTCCCAACTCCGATTGTCACGAAAATTTAATAAAAGGTTACAGAGACTAAGATGAGCATATCCTACGGTCGGATTCTCGAAAGGAGTCATGGATTCGCCGGTATTCAAAAGGGGATAAACACATTGGAGGTCGGCGCAGATGACGACGGTGCAACTCCGGTGATCAACGGAGATGATTTTCACTAGATTAGGAGCACTAGGAACACCACCAAGTAACCTGATCTAACTAGGGAGTTCCGTAGTGACCTAGCGACGGTAGCACGGGACACGGCGGCCACGGCACGCGTCGCTAGTGAGCTACAGTCCCCATCGGCATACCAAGAACATCGGAACATGATACACTATACATGAATCAACTATCTGTACAAGGAATCGAGGTATTGTTATACCTTGGGCAAGAACAGGGGTTGAGGCGGCGAAAAGGGGATTCCGGCGTCGGATTTGATCCAGCGATGATAGTTGTAAAATGGAGACGACGAAGAGTGAGGATCGTGTTCTAGCCTTTGGATTAAGATTTTGGGCAGTGTAAAGAGGAAGAGGGAGGTTGTACCGAGCGGAGGTAGAGAGGCGATCTTCCCCGGCGGCGCTAGGGTTTTGGCGGGCGGCCTGGTGTGGAGCAATGGAGTGGAGGGGCAGTCTTTATAGATGGCGGGGGAAGCAAGGGGAAGCAAGGGGGGAAACCGGAGGGAGCTCTTGGCGTGGCGTGGCGACATGGTGACGTCGATGGGTTGGTGGCATAGGCGCGGTGGTCGCTTGACTGTACGGCTTTGGCGAGACGTGGTGATCGGCGGGGTCACGCGTTTTGCGTGAGGGCTCGGTGCGAGGTGCACTGG
>KE373067.1:99972-127382 GCA_000418225.1 Zizania latifolia
GGTACTGTTCGCACATGGGCCTGGCGGCCCTGGCCCATAGCACATGACAGTGTCAACAATCAGTATGTAGAGCCTGAGCATTCTTGAGCTCATTATGAAATGCAAATTTGCTCTTTTTCTACATTTTAGGTGCTACATTTGGAATGTGATGAGCCATTGCCATGCTTATGGATCAACTAATGTTCATCCCTTTTCAGGAGGGCTTCTGGAGGACACCCTTGCTGTTCAGACCAATTCCAAGAATCGCTGAAGGTTCACTGACTCCTGCAACTGCAAGCATAGCTGCTTCGGCATTTCAAGCTAACCTGACTGCATGTACTAATGGATTCTTGAGTCCGCAAAGCAACCCCTCACCATTGCCTAAGAAGTCAGATCCTCCAGCAGAGAAAAAGGATCTGGATCTGACAGTTGCACCACCCTCCCAACAAACCAGGGCCAGTATTTCTTCCCAGAATGCAGTAGGCGTAATTCAAGTCGTATAGACTGATACCTTTTGGGGAGTTAACTATGATATTCACAGTTGACCAAATAAACATTAGCATTATATTAGTGATACATCAATAAAAGAAGGAATTAAAGACAGTATGCTCCAAATCTTTGTATACCATCATCACCTCATTTCTGCCTCCTTTTGGAGCTACCTAATTAAGTTCATGTGGAGCCTATGTTTTCAGCTTTGATGTCCCTTCTATATATGTTTTGGGAACTGGCATGTGCCTAGCTGATCATTCAATGTGTGAAGTGTTTACCGGCCTGAATTGAGTGCAGTTCTGGTGCATGCTTGCTTGATTCTCTGCATCAGGTCCAGACAGAGGGTGGAGCATACTATCAATGGAGAAAGTGACTGAAAAAAAAGCGAGGGTAATCAAGCAGAATGTTGTGGGGGCTGTAGCATAATTGGCTCTGCACCTGATCATCCCTCATGGCCTCATGGGTTGGTGGTAGCTCTAGTTCTTGCAGTACTTGGTACTATGGTTGGAGAACAGCTCGCCATCTGATTGGTGTACACAATCTTTTCTGAATGATAGGTGTACAGCATAATTGGACATTTCAGATATGTATCCTGCAGGCAAAAAATGCTCCGTCGAAGTGCAAAATTGAGAGCTTTTCTGGATCTACCCTTTTGTCTGTGACCTGTATGGACAATCTTGGATCATCGTTGGTCAAAAAAATCAAACTGGATGGATACTTTAGCCAGAAATTGGCACACTCTCGCCTCCCAAATTCGAATGTTCAATATTGCAATCTCAATCCTTTTCTTTTTTGTAGTTAATTTCCAAGTGTTTTTGGTCATGAATTTTGCACAGAATCTATGCACCTTTCAGAAATGCGAAAATTGTGCGAATTTGATACTCTTCTGACTTAAGTGCTCTGCTAGCACGGTTAGTAGAAACAGGGCAAAAATGTCAAGTTGATTTCTTGAACAACGGCAGGCGAGGGCGCCACCCACACACCTGAGGCCATTTTTTGTAACATAAGAGTTTTGCAGAACTGACACATAAATTAGTTTAATTCACGAGAAGTTTGAAGGATTGACACATGAGTTAGTTCAATTTATGAATGGATCGACGAACATTTTCATGCTCAAAGGAGGCCTGAACTTTTGGAATCTATCTGAAGCAACTCTCCAAACTGCGCAAAGTTCTTCCAATAGTCCATTGCGAAACTATAAACCAGAAGACGCTGTTTGTTATAGCTCCAGATCTAAGATTATTAGCATTTAGTTGAGTTATATGATTTTATTTAAGACTAAAAATTTAAATTTAAATTATTTTATTTTATCATACAAACTCTAAATCTATCACGAATCCAGCAATATTGGAGATATGCCATACAAACCCCAAACCCTAAGCTATGTAGTCTTCATCGTCACAGTCCATCACCTCCTTTCTACCTCCGGTCGATCGACTACTCATCCGAAAACACACACAAAAAGGGAAAAGAAAATAAACAAAATTCAGAGAGGGAGTGTCATTGACTCAACTCTCCTCCAGCTAGCCTTGGTCTTATCATCACCAAACTGTCGGTTCTCAAACCCCAAACAATTTTTTTCTTGAAAAGTAAACCCTAACAGTTCATTGTCGGCTAGCCATGGCCGCTACATTTCAAAGCCTAACAAACCCTGATGTTGGATGGAAGAGAGAAATTAAGTAGCTCAGACAATGAAGTGATCATCTACATATATACCTACAGTCATGTCCGATAAAAAACACTCAGGGCGAACCCCTATTTGCCGACAGCAGATTTGCCGAGTGCAACACTCGACGAACCTTTCGCTGAGTGGCTACGGGATCCCGTAGTGATGAGAAATTTTACAGTTCTTAGGAGATATCAAGAGTATCAGAATTTTCAGTGTTAATTTTGATACCTCCTGGTACCTCAGGTACCAGGAGATACCAAAATTAACACCGAGAATTCTAAAAATTTTGGTACCTCCTAAAGGACCGTAAAATCATTCTGTAGTGATATGATGAACTTTAGTTTGATAGCTGATCAGATGCCTAGCTCATCCAATTCATGCCTGCATTCTCAAGGAAACCTTTGCAAAATCATTCCGCTTTGGCACTATCTAGGTTAGAAAGGAGACAAGAAACACAAAAAATTAATTAATAGGCACAGACATATATACGCTTTCCATGGAAGCAAGCAAGCATGAAAGAAAATAATCTAAACTCAATTAAATTAAGATTGAGCTGCATGCTTTAAATCGTCGGTCCATAGCGACCCGGGATGGATCGATCGAGTTGCATGTGACCCACGAACTAATCCTTTGGCTAAAGTCCAACTCTACCTAATCCATCACATACAAGCTAGACTGCAATTAAGTTATGCTAATTTCATGATGACAATGTTTAAAGATGATTAATTAATATAACTAGAGAGCATGCAGGATATCGGACGAGTCTGATTTGAATTCTAGCTTTGCTTGATAAGCGATGCTTTTTCTGGGCCTATGTACTGGAGTAGAGAATCTGTATTGACATAGTTTTTCTACCTGTATACATCTTGTATGTAGAATAAGATTCTCATTATTGTAACTATATTATATTTACTTATATACTTATATATATGTATATGTGTGCGTATATATATAAATAATTTTGCCGTTCTGGAGTCCGTAATTTTTTCACAATGCTTTTCCATATAACGGAAGTTGAGACGCTCATTATAATCTCCAACTTTTGTACACGCACGTATCATAATAGTGAAATTTATTGTTCTAGCATCCTCAATTTTTTCTACAATGATTTCTTTTATGTAAATATGTGTCTCGTGGTGAATTAATATATTCCCTTTAATTCCTAACACGGGAGCTAGGTGAACATTTGTTTGCATGCATGCATGTAGTAGTACATTGAGTCAAACGTGGACGCATTTGCAAATCGTTCTTCCTCACCAATCACCATGCATGCTCGTTGCCATCAATGTTTAATTTAATTCTGCAGTCCTTACTCAGTTTTGTCCTTATTAATTACGTGCTTGCTCTTCATTATTCTGTTAAGTGCAGTGTGTAATAACATTGTCGTCTAGTTTCTGTACTTATCTATCTATAATATTATATATATATATATTATTAACCGCTCCATAATTGATCGATCACAAGGTACATCAAAACTATATATATGTATGAAAGGAGCTAAGTAGCTAGCACCTAATTATAATCAAACAAATACTTGTACTTCAATTATAGAATTAATGCTTTGGATACAAATTAAACTCACATATACTAGTTTTTTTGATTAATTGGCCTCACTTATTAGTGCACTTAATTACTTACATCATGATTATAGCTAGGTTGAATGCATATACTAGCTACTTCCTCTGTTCTGGAATACAAGACGCTCTCATTATTAGTAAATTCAATATTTATAATTTTTACTAATAATTAAGTTAAAAATATTTAGACTTAGTGTTATGCATGGCATACATTTAGATTAATATTTGAAAGTTTTTCATATATTATTATCTTAATAATTATTGATGATATATTAAGTAACTATTTTTCAATATTCTACGTTAAAGATCATCTATACAATTTATATATCTTATTTTGCAACAGAAATAGTACATGGTAGCTAGCTCTCTGCTGTTCCAATCAACAAGTCTTTTTCCCTGCCTGCTCTCGATCGATGAAAATATGCATATACGGGCCTTTTTCATGCATGCCGTATCTTTCGATCGCGTGCGTTTTCAACAAAAGACTGACGTTAATTCGAATCCAGATCGAATCATCAGCTGACAATATGATCACTGCACAACTGGTAAATAGCACAGGCCACTAGCTAGCTGCATGCATTTTATATATCCTGAAAAAATCGCATATTTCTTTCATGACGTCGTTTTCTCTCTTGGACGAACGTAGTTTTCAAAATGGGCCTATATATACACACACATATATGCCTTGTTTCAAGAACAAGCGTGTCTCCAATTTAAAATAAATTCAACTTTTTTTATTGTCAATGCATGTCCACAACTATCTAGTTAGCACCACATATGAACTAATTATGTAAACTGGTAAATTACGTCATTGGTGTCCTGCAGAAATCTGAATAATAACGTAGCACCTAACATTCATTCGAGAAAGTCACACATCCGTTTGTGTGTGTGTGAACTGTGTAGGCGATGTGACAACATGTGTGTGTGTAGGGAAGAACATTCTTGGATGGCGATGACGATGACGATGCAACGAGTCACCAATTAATCGATCTCGATCGATCGATCAACATTAATTTGACGAATTTCATGCTTGGTTTTTAAGGAACCTAGCTTGCTAGCACATATGTCGTTGTACAAAGTACTCTATATGTTTATTTATATTTTATATTGATATTCATATTGTACCATCACATATATTCACTTGCATTTGATGAGCATGTAAAATTAAGTAGGTACTAATGTAGTGTTTAGTGTATGGTTGGGAGGTGTCAATATATAGTTGATTAAGGGCATTGATTAGCAAGGAATAGTACACTACCTAGCTTGATTAATTAACACGGCAATCCATTGATTAACAAAGTTTGATTGACACCAGGCTTGATGCTTTGTTGCCTCTTTGTTAAGGAATCTCTTTCCAGCAATATTAATTGTTCTGATCAAAATATATGTGATGACATCCGAAACAAAGTGCATATGCATGCCCAACTGTAATCGCACTTGGAGTTTTGGAATTCAATTAACTTGTTAATTAACCAACTGCGCTAGGAGTGTGTGTGTGTGTGTGTGTATGTAAAATGTATATTCCAACATGAATAATAACATTGTCAAGTTCAACCTAGCTAGTAAATGCTGAGGAAGTTATAGCACTGTTCAAGAATTTTTGCCAGTTGTTATTTAACAAGAAATATTTTGGTTAAAAACCGTTCAATAATCGACACTTCTAGATCATACAGACGCGCACTAATTTCTACTCAATTTAATTTACACCAAATTAAACATATCACATATGAGTGAGCATACACAATATAATTTGTCATTTTTGCATATATATGCTCTCACGCAGTTAGCTAGATACTACGATATAATTTCTTTCTTACACACACACATTTCTCTGTATACATATAATTTCTTTAGTCTCATATGTTTCTCTACGTGCATGGAACGAATGACGTAATTACTAACATTATTAGTAAGAAAGGGACTATATATACTTAATTATTCCCAAGTGTAATAAATTAAAAATATGCCCATGCATGCATGACGGCATTAACGTTATGAATCGGCAATGATTGCCTATTTTCTATTAGTGTTTATATATACACCGACATCCTGTTCTCTCGCTATAAAAAAACTTCATTTCTAATCTTCTAATTTTGTCTTAAAAAACTTTATTTCCACATCTTCTTATCTATCGTTGGTTCTTAAATTAAAAAATATATTTTATCTATTACCTCTTACCTATATCTTATCTATTACTTCGAAATATTACTTTCTTACTAATAAAATCCGCTTTGGTTTTTTTACTCTTATAACTAACTTATAAACTTTATTCACGTAAAGTCTTTGTGATGGAGAGAGTACTAATAAAATAACGGCACATATTTTTATTAGATAACGAAATCAACGACATATATCGCAATATAAACAAAGAAAAAAGTAGTTACTAACTACATAGACTGTCCATGCATGGCTCATGTATCCATAGGACCATAACAAACACAATAGAAATACAAGCACAAGAATCCAAAAGAGCAGAGGAGCAACATGCAGGCCATTCTACCTTTTCCTTTTGTTGCCATCCTAGCTCCTGTTTATTATAAATTCACTCAGATACATCAATCAGATTACACTCCAAGTGCCATGCCATGCAGCCATGCATGCAGGTTGGTATATGTCTCTTTACAAAAAAAACCCAATTAACATCACACTCTTCATTCCAAACAGAAAAAATCAGAAAGAGAAGAGTCTTTGAGGAAAAAAATCCAACACAATAAATTACTCATGCCTTGGCAAAACCTCGTTATTTCATGTATGTGTAGACAGATCAGAGATGAGATGAGATGATCAGATATGCAAACTATGCACATGAATTTTTTGGTTATTTACCAACTTAATCATGGTCATTTGGTCCCATAAAAAGGAGGGAGTGAGCACCACTTTGTTGCATGGCCTCCAGGTTGGATGGTGTTAGTATTTCTTGGTCCCAAATCAGCAGATGCTGTGCTTCGTCGTCATCCCAATGATCATGCTGCCCTAGCTGCTGTTGCTGCTGCTGCTTCTGGTGGTGGTCGCCGTAGAAGCCGCAGCTAACTGTTCCATTGGCCGTGGCGCCGGCGGTAGCAGCATCAGCCGCTTGGCAATGGCCGGCGACGTCGTCGGCCTCCTCTACGCAGTCCATGGCGCATCCCATGCTGCCCACCATGCCGTCCACCAGCGGGGGCAGGTAGCTCGGCGCTTCGGCCATCGCCGCCGTGAAGCTGGCGATGAACGACGACGGGTGGTGGTGGTGGTGAAGCTGGGCCGACGTCGTGATCAGCGACGACGGCGGGCTGACGACGGCGCCGGTGTCGAACATGAAGAGCGGGCAGTGGTGTGGCAGGCCCGACGGCGGAGGCGAGTCATGGCCGTCGTCGCAAGCTTGCAGCTTCGGCGGCAAGGATAATAGGTTCTGGTTGATGATGGCGTCGAGCTGCAGGTGCTCGGCCGCCGCCCCCGTCGCGCCGAACGCCGGCTGATGATGATGATGCAGCTGGTGCACGACGTGATCCGTCGTCGCCGTGCTGCACGCTGCCGACGGCGGGTTGTTCGGGCTCGTCGTCGTGCTGGCCGCCGGCGGCTTGCGGATCTTTTTCTTGATCCACGAGTTCCAGTAGTTCTTGATCTCGTTGTCAGTCCGGCCGGGCAAGTGACTGGCAATGTGGGCCCACCTGCAGTGAGAGATAGAGAGAAAGCAATTAATTAGCTCTGCTGTTAATTAACTTAACTTAATACACACATGTACATAAACACACCATCATCTAGCTAGGTCAATCATGCGACTAATGATCATCAGTTGGTATCAAACAGAATCATAGATGGTTGTGATGCTATATGTATTAACACACACTGATTATTGGAAGCCTTAATTGCTTAATTAGAAGGAATTAATAATGCTACTCTTAATCACTCTGCTTAATTGTTTTGTTATAATCGTCGTGTTCAAGTTTAACAAGTAGACAACGACGGCTAGAACGGCACGATTTGTCAAGCTTGACGTCAAGATGAATTAGCAAAAATGTCATCTTTTCAACTTTTGATAGCGAAAATTGAGAACTTTTCCAATAAATAATTAGCAAGCTTGCGGCCGTAAGTACCATATATACTAGCTGTGAGCCTGTGACACTTCAAATCATCTTTAATTTCTTTTGAGGAAATTTCATCTCACTTTTGTCACGCGATGTCGCTGTGACAAGATCATCGATCGACAAATCAGCATCGATCGATAGATCACTGTGAAATGAAAATGAAGCAAGGAGAAAAGTTTCAGAAGAAGAGCAACATCGTCAGCAGCAATTGGAGTTCTCACTGTCAGAGAACATATCACACTAATTAACTTATTGATTGCGCATGATAATTCAAGAGCTAGGCTAGCAGCATCAACTCATCAAATCACTCTCAATTGCTCAAACACACGCCAATGCAGAGGGAGCAAATTACACGGAAATTGATCAAAATGCCATCGCACATATCAATCTGCTGGTTAATTTGGGGATTGGGGAAATTAAAGAGCAGGAGATTCTAAGCTCAATTAGATAGGTACTAATTGATGCCTGGCCATGAACTGAACGACAATCCTGTTGCTGCATGGTGCCTACCTGTTGCCAACAATGGCGTGGAGGCTGATGATGAGCTTCTCCTCCTCCGCCGTGAACCGCCCTCGCCGGATGTCGGGTCTCAGGTAGTTGATCCACCGGAGCCGGCAACTCTTCCCACACCGCTGTAAACCTGAAGAAACCACACCGCATTGCACAAAAATCAGCAAGTAACAAATCACCCTACCTACATAAACCCATCAACGTTCATGTTCATCCAGAAGATTGAACAAGCTAGCTAGAAATCCATGCAAATGTTCATCAGCTAGCCACTATATAGTATATACACATACCGGCTTTCTCCGGGACCTCGCTCCAGCATCCATAGCCATGGGTGGTGATGTATCTGATGAGCTTCTCATCCTCTTCAGGAGACCAGAGGCCCCTCTTCACCTTCTGCTGGTTGCAGCAAGAGTGATGCCCCATGAATGCATGCACTGAGGATATGAACCCCCCCTAATCCACACACCACTCCAAATATATTAACTGTAGATATGATTGATACTACACCTTGCAATGTTAATTGCTGCTATAATTAAGAATCTTGATCTAGCTAGCTAGCAGCATGACATTGTCTTGGAAGAGCAAAGGGTTTGGTTGGTGCTTAGCCCTTTTAATATGGGCTCTTAGCTTGGGGTGTCCCTTCCTAGCTAGCTGTCTTGTACCTCAAGCTTCTGCCTCCTTCACTCCTCTTATGGCTTAAATTAAGAGCATTCTTACTGTGCATATTATACTTATAGTATTATCAAGCTTGTCAATACCGTTCCGGAGTCCATTCCAGTTTGGCTCTAGGAATAGAATGTTCTGGTACCGGTCAATACCGGTATACCGTTCCGGAGTTTTAATAAAATAATATAAATTTATTTTATATAATATTTTATTTAACAAACAAACTAACAGAATTAAATATGACATATATATAAATAAGTTCATAACTTCATATCTCAAATATAGTTTATGACTTACATGCAACATAATATGTAGATTAGTTTAAAACTTTAAGTACCATACAAATATACCAAATAAAGTTGAATATGTGGTTTTACATTACATACTTTTCAGAAATCAAGAATCAAGATTGCAAAATTGAAACATTGAACATTTATATTATTTGCTTTCTAGCTTGTCTCTTATATTTTTTAGAAATTAAAATTAAAAATTATATTTTGGGCCGGTACCGGAATGGCCGGTATAGAGAATTCCGGCCGGAATGACCGGAATGGACCGGTATTTGAACCGGAATAGAACAACACTTTCTGAGTACCGGTTTAGACACTGGTATGACACGTACCGATCATTCCGGCTGGTACCGGAAAGATATCGATAAGCCTAAGTATTATACTACTAAGTATAATTGATCTTCGCTGTCAATTTCAAAAGATAAATTAGTAATTTTATTGATTATATTTTAGGTATAATCATTATTAGTAAATTTGCATATATCTCTTTCGCTGGCCGATTGCCATTTCCACGTCACTCATTTTTTAGACGATTTTACTCTTTCTAAATTCTATTATCACTAATTAAGATAACAACATAAATTATTTTAACCCTTAGATAAAATTGCTCTAAATAGATTGATCATCAATTAATTTCTTGGATATGTATAATTTTTCCTCTTTGCTTCTTGAGGGCCTCTCCTAAGCAAAACTGGCATGCAAAGGCATCTGCATTACACTTCCATTGCATTTCCTCTCTCGAGGGCCCTCCTCCTCTGTTCCACTTTAATTGGTGCTTTCTATCTAACTCTACAGCGACATGGCATCAAACATAGATAATTAATGGTTGATTCAGTATTATTCTATTATTTCTAACATACATATCCATGTATTATATACATTTACATGAGCACATGTGACATGGGTGTGTGTTAGTTAATTAGTGTACCTTTATTCATGTATTTGGATTTGGAGTGATTTTCCGGATCAGGTACCACAATACTGGATATTACTAATGTTTATGCTAAAAATATATATATACGGTACATCTTGCTACCTCATCAAGGAGACAAGGACTGTAAAAAATCATGTATAAATGTTACCTTGTATTGTTGTACATAGCAGAAGTACTATGAAACATGAAGCATCCATGATGGTTCCATATATTACTACTGCTCGCTCTGTCCCAGAATGTAGTAAGAATGTAAGAGTTTTAGAGTTTATATTTATTTTAAATGTAACAACCTTGTACTTGTAAAAGGTAACATTTATATATAAAGTACTCGTACTATCCCGAGACTTGATTACTCTACCTAACCACTTTTAGATTCGTACTCATTTACCTTGAGGAGGGTAGTATGGTTTTTCTGCTTATCTCCTTAATACATGTGTATAAGCCTAAAACTTGTTACATTCTGAGACGAAGGAGTACTAGAAATCTACATGATATTATTATCAATGATGCATATATACTTTGATGCATACCCACATGCATGTGTGACATATATAGAGATGATGATGATGTTGTTGTTGTCAGGGCGAAAATATGTAGTATGTGTTTTCCTGCCTTTGTGTGGTGTTGGTAGTTAGCAAGCAGATGTGAAGTTTGGTAGTCGACAATAGGCGTGATCTTGATGTTGGATTCGAATCTGTCGATACCTACCTTTTGGCCTTTGAAATGAACACTGATGTACGTTCTGATTGCGAATTTTTGATTCAGAGTTTGTAGGTGTATACATGCAGCATCACGACAGCAAACATTGCAAGTTTAATTTGTTTGTGTTCTTGTCTTGGCTCAAATTTAGAGTTTGTATGTGTCCAACAATTTGCCCCAAATTTTGCCAAACTGGCATTGTAAGGCAAAGAATTGCAATTTCAGCATGCAAACTGAATTGCAGATAATAAGAACATAATTTTCATTTTACAGGCTATATTTGCCAATAACATAGTCAGATCCTTCAAGCTTTTTTCATAAGGCGTCAATTTTTTATTGTCAAATTGAAATGTGTAAGTTTTCAGCAGTGCACTTAATTATTCTATCAATATTTTTTCTGAAGAATTATTCCATCAATATATCACTAGGTTTTCTGAAAACTATTGCTGTTGATTCATTTTAAACTACTTCCATGACAATTTAGTTTTGCAGTTATAGACAATATGCTATAAAAAGTTAATTCTTAAAACACAAAATTTTCCCATTCTTGTGAAGTGAAACTTCATGAGAACCATGAGAAGAATTATGGCTTAAGGATTTATGCTTTTTAATCAAGAATATGAAAAACCCTCTAGATATATGTAAACAGATTTTTTGGCTAGCTAGCTTGTTTTGCCCTAAAGGTTCTTTTGCTTTTGACCTTTTTGTACCATAAAATAAACAAACAATTAAAACAAATGTGTATAGTATTCTTCAATTTTCCTTCAGATGCTACAGTGTAATCAGCACAAAGTTGGGGATCTTCTCACACACAAAGAAAATTAAACAGAGTTAAATTACCTATCAAAAATAAGTGGGCCCACATGATTTCGTCGCCGAATACACTGTACACAGGACGGGCCACTGGCCCCCCAGTGGCAGCTGCGCCGAAAACGGCGTGTCGACGACGAGCTGGGCCGCCGGAGAGCTTGACGGAGAGTGAACTCTCTACAGTGGTGGACACGAGACAGCAAGGAGATTACTGTGGGTGACGTCCTCTTCAAATCTTGGCAACAACCATAAACATCGCATCGTCTGTACGACCCGGATCGATCGATCAATCAGTTCATCAAGCTCAGCTGGGGTTACAGCCAAAAGCAAGATTCTCATTAATTGCCACAGCGATCTTACAAGCTCATCCGATCAGTGATCACCTCTGTCGACCAGCTGAGATGATTAGCTGCTGCCGAGTTGTTTCAGCTCTGAATATATATCTTGAATTCCTTGAGCTGTTAGCTAGCTAATGTCTCTGTATTTAATAAATGAAGCTGGGGGATTCCCTCTCATGCTGATGATGATTATTTTCTGCAATGCTAGATAATAAATACAAGCATGAATCTTGTATCGAGTACTGATAGATGATAGATCATTTTCTGATGGACTTGATGACCTAATGAACAGTTTGATTCTATAATGAAACCTGTTCTTGGCATCCTATAGATTTTGATTTTCTATGAATATTTGACCTGTATACAGCATGTAATTGAATGCACATTCAGATTATGACATTGTAGATTTATTCCCAAAAGAACAGATCACCTCATCCACCAATTCTGAGGCTTGACAAGAGGAGAGAAGAGGCACCAATTAATTGCAAGCCTTGAGCTGGAATTCAGCGAAAACGGCTTTGTTCAAATCAGAAATCTCTCTTTGAGCTAACTGAAAGAAGAAAAAACTGAACTCGAATCTAAGCAACTCCCTAGTAGAACTCAATCTATCTCTGTCTGACAAGAAACATAAGACCTCTCCTAATTGCCATTGTCCAAAGCAAAAAAAAAGTTTCTTTGGCAATCTAATTAAGTCATCATGTACTGATGTACATCATAGATCTCTGATCAAACTCAAATGTCCAATATTGACAATACTCTGAAACCTGAAACTATCCAAGTTACAGACAAATGTTCAGAAATGTAGACAATTTATATTCATCAACAATCTAATTAAGTCATCATGTACATCATAGATTTCTGATCAAACTCAAATGTCCAGTATTGACACTGCTCTGAACCCTGAAACTATCCAAGTTACAGACAAAAGTTCAGAAATTTAGACAATTTATATTCATCAATGCAAGATGAATAAAACACCAGTATATATAGTTTGTCATCCAAATGCACAGGAAATTCAGGCACATTTGCAGAATCATCATCTTGGCATGAGAAACCTACACCCAAATACAATCGACCAACCAAGCTAGGGACGATCTGCAGGGGCCAAAAAAAGCAACTCGATCGGCCAGCTGGGTCCCCTCTCTTCCAATCATGCATGCCCGTCGTCGTCGTCGCCACCGGCCGGCCTCCGTCTGACGCAGATGCGCCGTGCGTGGTACCGTCGCCGTCGCCGTCGCCGTCAGTCGATCATCCAATCCATCCACTGATCAGTGCACACCACGCTTCCTCTCACACGGCCGATCTCGATTCCTTGGCCTTCACTACTGTGCTCGTTAGTTCGGCCGTGACACTGATCACATCCACATCCAATTGAAAACTGTACGTTGCTGCATTGCATACTAAACTTGCCCCCCATTTCCTGCAACCTGCAGACGACAATATAATTCCTGCATGCTTGCTAGCTGCATGATGACAGTGGTACCAAGAACGTAGGTTGATGATGTAGATATCCATAACTAATCACCAAGAACCAATGAGAGAGAGATATCTAATGTACTCCTCATGCAATTAATTGGACTGAAGAAAAAATTGCAGGTAGATACATCACACAGTATGCATCTATCCATCTATGGGTAACCAACTGAACGGCAATTAATTAGTACACTCTCTCATGTGACTTACGTACCAAAGGTGTGCCTTTGAATCCATGTATGTTCTCTACTTTTCTTGCACTGTATGTTTCTTGGTAACAGATTCAGTTATGGCTCAGTACATGTTCCTGTAATGAATTGTGTTTCCTTGTGTGCATCTTCAGATGTAGAGGCCAGGAGAACGCTCTTTAAATGAAGGTGTATGCTGTCAATTTGAGATGGTTTGATGCACAGTGCATATATATGGCCTGAATTTGGCTAGCAGAATTGCCACTGCATGCTGAATGTGTGTGGTCAGCTACAATGTTGTTTTAAAATAGGGGAAGACAAACAAAACGTTGTTTTCTTGATGCTGTTTGAGAAATTAGTTACCCTTGGATGGATTTGTGCCATCTTCTTCAAATTTGTCCAGTCTGACAAAACTTCTATCTCTGACCAGTTGGGTGAAGCATCATTGCCAAGAACTGTTTTAGTTTAACTAGGTTGTTCTCTAACAATAAATAGAATTGTAAAAAATATGGGAGTTGAAGTAGAAACAAAGAGACTTTGTTGTTCAATCTAATTGTTTGGGAGGCTAAAATCTAGTGAGAAGGGCCCTTGAGTAGCAGCAAGGACCAGAAAATGCATTTTAAAACTGTGGTTTCCACACGTGACAGATCATAAGCTGCATGTTGGCATGTTGCTGAATTGGTCCATTTATTTTCAGAGCAAGATGAAACAATCAACTTGCAAGCATGTGCATGCCCCCTAGTTGATTTCAATTATTTTTAGAATCATATTTGCTATCTGCAAGTGTTTCGTACCATTGTTCTTCTTTTGCAATTAAGCTAACCACAAGAATTAAGAATTTTTCATATATTCATCATGGAAATAAAATTTTACACTTGGTAGCTAGTATCAGTAAGCTTATATGCAAATATTTTACTCAAGCTTCAAGATGGCAAGTTAGCCAGCCGAATGGCCACTAGTTGTTGAATACTTCTATAAAGAAAAGAAAAATATCAATGGCGTGGGTAGCTCAAATATAAATATATAATGTTCATGGATATGTGGGTTAATCCGTCATTATCACAGAGTACGCGTGTAATTATTATTGCTTATGTTAGTTATGGTTGTGCAAACAACATTTTTATACGGCACTGGATGGAGTGAAGAGTGATTGATTGAAGCAAATAACTCACCATCTGTGATGTTAGTAGCTCAAGCTTTCACTTCCATTTTTGCTTAGAGGAGCAGTCTGAAGAAGGAGCTATTCAGTATTCAGTATGTGTCTGACTGAAACTCTGAGGTTTATATTCAGTATGTCTCACTCTCACATGACAACACCCTTGCCCTTTTTACTTTACATTTTGATTTGCATCAAGTTGTGTACATTAGCTCATCATGATCATACTATATATACTAGTTACAGATATATAGAGATTAGTGTCTCAGTTATAATTTCTGTTGCATTTCATGAGCTCTAGACAGAGACAGCCATGCAGACAGTGAAGAACATGCTCAACTTCAGGCTGAATGTTCAGGGGAGCAATTTTCAAAAAGGAAGGTTGAACATTTACATGGTAAATTTGAAACCATGAAATCAACAGTGCATCTAGCATGAGCTGCCTTGGTTTCAACATGCCATTTCTATGGTTAATTAGGCCCACCAGACTGCCTGAATTGGATTAATTGTACTTTTGCCCAAACTTGAGTGTACCTTACCCTAGTGTATATTAACTGCACCAAGAGTCACATATCATCTACACATATGGGACAAAAATACAAACTCTACCAACTTATATAAGGTAAAAATACAAATCACTGTCTGAATTAAGGGGGCACTGTAGCATCAGCCAGGGATCTTTTTGTCAAAGCAAGATTGCGAAATGATTAGCACATAGCTTGAGGAAGGAGCAACAACAACAGGGAAGAGCTGAGAAGAGGATCGGAGAGAGCCACACTATGCATGTGTATCTAAGGGCCTACACGGCCAAGCCAGTAGCCACTGCCTCCCTGAATCATAAGAAGAAAAAAAAGCATTGTAAACTGAACTAATCTGTGCCTTTGATGAGTGCAATATACTACTAAATGCGATCTCTCTCTCTCTCGATCTCGATCTCGATCTCTTGAGTTAGTTAAGCTAAGGCAGTCCAAGATGGTTAGGACGTCACCCTTCCTTGCAATGCAGTCCTCTTCCTTGTAGCACGTTGATTCCCTCTTCTCTGTGCTGTCTCCATTTCATGTGCTGATAAATGATGGATTAAATACTATATTATGGTATATATAACAAACTAGTATTGTACCCGTGCTACGCACCGGTGAAAATCAAAAAACAATTATATTATTAGTTAGGAGTTAAATTCTTTAGAACTTTAATTTAGTAGTTAGAAAGATTACAGCAGCATCAGAGAACAATTATAGACGCAAATTAAACTGTCATATTCTCAAATAATTAAATAAAAGCACAAGAAAAATACTGCATGATTTGGCGTCTGCAGTATGCACGGGCGGCGACCTTGCGCTGGACAGGGAGCAGCGTGAGGGAGGGAGAGAGGACGGCGCCGGTGATACGACAGGAGGGATCGGGAGGAGATCAATCTGTTAAAAAATCATAAATTTTAGCTTAATTCTTAGCTTATTCATGATTATCCTTTATGTGAAATAAGACATTAAACTAACCGGAATGAAGAAACCATGAGAAAAGTGTAGTTATTCTTCCCTGTTTGTTTGGTGTAGATCTCCTAGCAATTGGTAGATGGCATCGACCCTCCCAATGCTATCTATACTGCCCTTAGACAGCCCTTCGAAGTTCCTCCAACGAAACTAATGATCGGGATAGTTTTGGGAGTAGGACTACCGAGCAGGAAGAAGGGGTGTGTTCTGCTTAGGTCGGGTCTCCCCTTTTATAGAGTACATTGTGGAAATCGGGAACTCATCCATATAGAAAGAAAATAAATTTCGATCATAACGCTCACATTAGATGGAAAGATATTAAACCGAAAAGGAAAGATTTCAATATGAGGAAAGTTATTAGAGGGAAATATATCAGCTAACTAAGGAAAGTTCTTTACATGAAAGGTCTTTAATCGAAAAGATATCCATCCACTAAGAAAATCCTTTAAATATAAAGTTATTATGCGGAAAGATATACATCTTATAAAATGAATAATCTAGATAATTTGAAAAGTCTTGACTGGTCATTATGAAAATATGTGGGAGGAAGGAGATCGATCTAATCTCCTATAATTTTGCGGAGACGCTGAAAGAATGGCTGAGATTTAATATTTTTATTTTTAATAGAGTAAAGATAAATGGCTGAGATTTTTTAAATGGTAGATGATTAAAGATGAAAGGCTAAGATTTACCAGAGAGATGATGTGTCCACTTTCTCAACTCGTCAATTATATAGTAGGGTAGATAGTGATGGATTAAATACTATATTATGGTATATATAACAAATAGCTTAGAACAAATGGTGTAAGCAATACTAATGTAGAATTTTTTTGGATGAATCGTACTTCTGGAAATGTGATGTGAATAATCTGGATCAATAATCTAGCCGATAAGTTAAAAAAGACATCCTTAAGTCTAAGACGATTTACTATGCTGGTTCGGCCCTTGTTTGTTTATATAGATATGGATGATATATGTTTGTAATTATACCGAATTATTTGTGTAATTATATTTGCTTTGAGAACACACCTAATCTTAGTGAGGACCTCTCCTAGCATAGCTAGGCTGCTAGGGCACTGCCAATCAATCAACTATCAATTCTTCACCAATCAATGGAATGGGCGGTCCTGATCATCCCATTGCCCTTATCCAATGGTCCTGCAGGTGTGCTTGGCACTGTGCAATGCTTTTGTATGGTTGTGGTTGTGCCTCCATGCATTATGTCAATTACCTAACTGCTACTCACACACTTGCATATCTGCAATCCATGCACTGTTTGACTGCAGATAGATGCAAGTGCAGGTCCAGCAGGCAGCAGGGAGCTTTGTAGAAGAACAGCCTGCTGATTACCTAAAGCTGCAACTGCAAGCAGGGATTTTGTTAAGTGGGCTTCACATCAGTCACACTGGAAAATATTTAAGCTATATATATAGCAACATCTAAAAGGGAATGCTGTTCATGTTGATTAATTGTAGCTTAATTTTGATCATGATGATACAATGTTTTGACTATCAAGTATATACTTGATAGTGGCATTGTTTTGCACCATGAGTAACTTTCGTGAAACCCCAGGGTTTTATGAACCTCTTGGGTTCCAAATTGAAGTTCTATTATAAATAACTGTAATACTCCGTTCGTCCTATAATATAATGAATTTTATAGATCATTTTAAAAGGTCAAACATAAAGGAAAATCCTAATTTAATGAGAGGTACTTAGGAAACGGAAATATGGTTGGAGTAAGATAAAAATTAAATTAAATGATAGGTAGTTGATGAGATAAATACTCATACTATTTCACAATGTAAATCGTTTGACTTTTTTTAAAGTTAAACTTCTTTAACTTTAACTAAGTTTAAGTAAAATATATTAATATTGATAATATCAACTAAATATAGTATTAAAATATATTTAATGGTTGATTTAATGAAGCTAATTTGAATTATACAATCCATTAGTAATAAAAACCAAAGGAGTACTCAAAATTCCATTGACCTCTGTGACTTAGCAAGCTATGTCAAAGTCAAACAAGCACGGCCCAACTATCAAATCCGGTCCACCTTGTCATTCCTATGCAACGCACGTTGAGGCCCATCTAGGCCCACATCTACGCCCACATCGAACGGCCCAGATCGATCGGGGCCCGAATCTCGAGGCACAAGTCCCCGCCGCCTCTTCGAGACAAAAACCCCTCCGCCGCCCGCCTCGACCTCGCGCAGTCTAGGGTTTGGCCTCTCCTCCTCCTCCTCCTCCTCCCCTCGCTCCAAGCCCAGGCGCTTCCAGAAGCTTCTAGACGCTCCGAGGGAAGGGGGAGCATCCGCCGCCGCCGCAGCCATGGCGTCCACCAAGGTCCAGCGTATCATGACCCAGCCCATCGTACGCTCATCTACCCCCTTTCTCTCCTCTTCTTCTCCTTTGGTCTCCGAACCCTGGGTTGCTTGTGCTGCTACTTCACCTAATGGGTTTTCCGGTTTTGGTGTTCTCCATGTGATTTCGGCGGCGGCCGCGGCGGCAGAACCTCATATTCCGGTTCCTCCAAAGCGTAAGTGGATAGAGATTTTTTTTTTTTGACTTGGTGGTTGATTTGAGCTAATACCGTTTTGTTGGAATTTGATTTGGTGCAGAAAGCGCGTATCCAGATCTGGTTGTTCGAGCAGAAGGATCTCCGGATTGAGGGCCGGATTATCGTGAGTTCCTCAGCCGATTTCTTGTTCAGAATTTTAAATTTATTGCTAATCCTCTGGTTGCATAAACTAGTAGCAGCAGTGCAATTGCGTATGATATGTGGATTACAAAAGGCTGACGTTTTGGACATTGACACGTCTCCAATGCTTATGTTTCTATACTACTTTTTTCTAGCTATATATTTATAAAAATTATAAAAAAATATAACTACATGAAATGAAAGTGTTTTTCATGAAAAATTTACTAATATCATTTCCATATATCAGTTCCTAATATTTTTTGATCTATTACTGATTTAAGATTTTGAGTTTTGACTGTATGCTTTCTAGTAAGTCATTTATTTGAGAACGGAGGTAGTAGTAATTTCTCAGGAACACATGAACTTTCTCAAATCTGCTGCTGTTATCAGATGTCAGTGACTAGTAAGCACAGTAATTTAAGTGTTTACCGATGATATTAACTCAGCACACTTCAAGGGTCTGAACTTTAAGCTAGATAATTTCTCTTAGATAGCAATTTCAATTTAGTATGTATTTTGTGATGTTTCAACAAAGTCATCACAAAAGACAGTGAGGCTACATGCTTTTCTTAATTCTGTGTGAGTAGGCTTGCTGCCGTAACTCACCACATTTAATTTTATTTTTCTCCTAGCGTTCAGCTAAGACCTTTCACTTTAGTCTATTATGAAGCCCATAGAGCTGAAACTGATCTGGATTCAGATTTTGAAAATTAATGAACAAGGTTAGATCTTAGATGAACAGCTGCTTGTGTGTACCTATTGAGTTCTGTTGTTTCCTCTTGAAACCAGGGAAAACACTACCTTTTTTCCATTCAAAAAACTAATTGTTGGATCGTCAGATAATGATCGGATTTCTATAAGATGCTTTATCCAATGTGTTCATTTAGGGATATATGCATTATCTGAGTTCAGAAGATCTAGGTTTTAGATTTTTGCTTTGATTGCCATTCAGATGTACATTGTTCTTATTTTCTGTTTCAGTGTCTGCTATTGAATTAGACGTACAGTAATGGCCAGCAGGTGTATTATGTCATTCCTGACTTTCCTATCATCCTAGTCCTAGATGATATAATAGGCTTGTTGAACAAAATTATCCCATGGCACTACTTCCAGGACCTTCCTTTGTAGCTTGCCTACTGTTGGCTAAATATTTGTTCTTCAGTGCATTACTGGCTGATTAATCTATTGCTCATTTGACACTTGAGCTCATGCATAACTTGGATCAGCTTTTAACTGTTGGGCCACTTATCTTCTCTGGCTTTACACAGGATTCCTTTTGCCTTTTTGCTAACATAGCATGTTCTGTATGCATTATCAATTGTGTCTGGACAACTAGTACAGCTCCAGGGCCCTTTAAAAAATCCCATTTATTTTACCTGCTAAATTCTTTACCTTCATCTTTACATATAAACATTCTAGATTGCTGCATAATGCTTATGCTACGTGCTTAGGGAATGTTTATTTTAGCTTAGGATTATAACAATCTAGCTTATAGAAAAAAGCTGGGTTGAACCAGCTTACTGGATTGTTATAATCTGCATTCCAGATTATAATAAGTTGGCCTGTTTGTTTCAGCTTATGAAAATAAGCTGGATTGTTATAATCCCAAGCTGAAACAAACAGGCCCTTAATTGTTTTCACCTTGTTTCATGGTTTGCTGATATGGCCCATCCAAATATTAATTTCTTTTATGGTTTGCTGAGCATTTCTTTCCATTTCCAATTTGCATTGAAATACCCTTTTTTGCAAAGAAATACAATTTTAGAGAGTGCTGAAGTTTTGACTTGTTCGTTGTGTCATTGTACATTCTAAAACTATATTCAGTTTTGTATGCCTTATCTCAATGCATGCTGTAGATTTACATGATTAGGATATTTATGGAGTATTCACACTAGCTGTGTGTGTTTGGCAGGGTTTTGATGAGTACATGAATTTGGTTCTCGAAGATGCTGAGGAAATCAACGTTAAGAAAGACACTAGGAAACCATTGGGTCAGTAAATTTGTAGGCCGAATTTATTATTATTATTTCATTCATTAAATGTAATATGGTTGGAAATGGTTTGCAGGTAGGATACTCTTGAAAGGTGATAACATTACTCTGATGATGAACACGTGAGTATTATCGTCATACCCAGTGTTTATGTTGTAACTGGAACCTGGAGATTTCTGACATTTGCAATGGCATTTTTTGTAGTGGGAAGTGAAGTTTCACCCCCGGGATGGAATTATGGCGTTTGTGTCTTAATCCCGCGATACACATGTAGGATGTCACCGGAGCTTCATCGCAGATATGTAACTGTTGTTAGCAACCTATGAACTCATTATGTGAACTCTATGCAAGATGTTGAGATAATGAAGCGCGCACTTGTGTGTTCAAGATTAACATTGGCAAATGTTGCAATTCTTGTGATACCTTGTTTTCCGCTGTCATGTTGTTTCAGAGTCATAAGCATGGCCATCTGGTCATCATTCCTCCCTTGGATTTCTCTGCATAACATGCAGGAAGACTGCAAATTTATCATGATAGATTCACAACCTGAACTCCATCTTGACAGATTTGTCATGAGAAGCATGAAAGGATAAAGAATACAGGTGACCTCTTGCAAAATTTCCGTGA
Organism: Zizania latifolia; assembly: GCA_000418225.1. Taxonomy (NCBI): domain Eukaryota; kingdom Viridiplantae; phylum Streptophyta; class Magnoliopsida; order Poales; family Poaceae; genus Zizania; species Zizania latifolia. Next base: position 121,629 of record KE373067.1, read on the forward strand.
ACTCCATCATGTTCATTGGAAAAACGAAAAACGGAACGGAAGAAATTGAACACGAATTGAAACAGAAGACCAGAAGAATCGAATGCAAACAGAGATTTTAGACTTGTGGATTCAGGTACGTAGATTTGCTTGCTGCTTGATTTGATTTATGGAGCAAGATCTGATATGGCCGAGACAGGCAGCCGCAGTGCAGGTTGAGGTACATGATTTTAGGGTCTTTAATACTCCGTGTAAAAGATTAGACTTGCCTGTAAAATAGAATAACATAGGGATCTACAATTTTGCAAAAAGGCCCTGGTAGGATAGCTAGCACTAGCAGTGCCAGTGATAGCGGTCCTAAACTTTATCAGAAAAGCCCTCATTTGGACGTGAATATCTATATCTTACAAAAGAGCCCCTTACCAGTTGGGCCGTCCTTTTTGCACGTGGATCCTAACTGGGCCGTTGTCACGTGGGCCATTATTGGGCCGCTTTTACTTGAGAATGTACCGGGCTGATTTGACGTCCAAGTACAAGGCTTACCTGGACCGGTTTCAAGTGGGCCCGTGGCAGCCCACGTTGTGCTGGGATAGTCACGGTCCAGCCGCTGTCCACGTAGGCAGAGTCGAGCCGAGGCCATTAACTTAATTAATCCATCCTTAATTAATTACTTAAGTAATCCACAGGAAAACCTAATTAAGCCATTCGGCTCCACTGAGACTTGCAATCCACGCCTCCGCTCCGGCTCGATCGCCGGAACCCCGCATCCGGCGAGGCCACCTACGTCTGCACCGCTTCCGCCCGCCTTCCCCCGCCAGATGCTTCCTTCGAGGTTGCTGACCACCGTGGCGCCGCGCTGCTCCGTGGCTCTCTTCGGCGATGCTCGGACGGTAAACCCGATTCCCCCGCCGCCTGGGCAATCGAATGCTTCCCCGCCGTAGAGGCGGAGGCTGAGACGTCCGCGTTCGAGGTATACATCGCTCGCTGGATGCTGTGCCGGAGAGCCTGCTGTCCTCACGTGCGCCCTGCGGCGAGCCACCCCTGAAGAAGCCGCCGCCGCCGGGTTGGTTCGCCGCCCATCGCCGACTTCGACTGTGAGTACTAATTGAAATTCGACATGACACTGCTTGCCTGTTTGATTCTACAAATTACAAAGGAAATATCTTTGATATACTGTATACAAGCAATTGTTGTAGCATGTCAGTTAAATTTCGTACACTTTAAGAGTGTGTTGTGTGGCGTGAGGCGACAATCAAAGCTTTTCATGATACAAATGGGTGGACTTCTGTCATAATTCTTGACTGTGTGAAGATGTTCGTTTCATCCATTCATTACGCTTGTAGGTTCGGAGTTTCTCTTAGCAGGGAATATTGTTGTTATCCGTAGTGATACATTCTCCTTGTAACTTCCTGTGATTAATTGGGTGATAGCAGTATTTTACCGTCAGTGTTGGATTGACATGTTTGTGCATAGTGTTAGAAGTCTTATTTGGACTAATGCTACTTCCCTAGCTTCCTTTTGTTGTCGTACATAGACCATAGTTGCAACTGTTGAACTGAACAGCACCTGAATACCAGATTAATAAGTTGACATTCATAGTGTATAATGTACACTGCTTACAAAAAGCTTCAGTTTAGTCTGTGGTGGTTGTGCTGTACTGCTGTGCTTATTTTTCAAGTTGTGAAAAAAACCAATCGTTCTGTTTGTTAAATCAGCTTAAGCTTGACAAACTGTTTGCCATTGTTTTTCTATCTGCTAAGTCAGATGCCCTTTTTTGATTGAATGCATACAGTTACATACATTTGCATGTATATCAAGTGGCATATGTAATGTATTGCCTGACTCAAAAACATTATTACTAGATGGCATATAGATGTTACAAGTGTCATTGAGAAGCGTGGGTCTTATGGACATGCTGAAGTTTTTTTTGAAACAAGTTGAAATAGGCATTGAAATACTACACGGTTTTCAAGTTTCTGATAAAGAACTCTGGTTAGCACCTTAGATTGTAAATATTATTAGATCAAATGCTACAATAAGTATTGTCGTTCCTTTGACAATAATTGTCAGGTTATTGCCAATCTAGAGAGATAGAGATCATTATCATAGCCTCATACAAATGCTATGTCATGGATGTTTGTTCTCTCTTCTATGACAAGGTGATATGACATCTCAATCACATTTGAAGTGCCTAGACTTCATAGTTATTACACAAGGTGATAGGACATTAGCCAACACGTGAAATGGTTTAGAAGCTAGAGTGTTACACAAGGTAGTGATGTGGTTGTCACACTCGATCCCAGTGAAAAAAGGCTACATGGCAAATGACCGCTTTATTTTGGGCTTTACCTGGCAAAATATCATCATCTGATTGTTCTCATATACAATGGGTCAAGCATTCAATTAGCACAAAAGCCACAAGGATGATGTGCAGATGTGTTGCTTAAGAAACATCTTTAGAGAAAGAAAAGCTCGTACTTATTGTGATTTTTTGCTTTTCTTTTCATGTTTTTATAGAAAAAAGAGGATGAGGGAATGGTGGCTAGAAGCAAAGGTTGTTGCAGCCAACAAGGCAAACACACAGACAAAAAGCAAAGAGCCTTGCATGAATCTTTTCTGCTACCTTCCCCTCATGAGAGAAACAGGGCTACCATTAGAAAGATGTGCAGTAGTATTGCTTAAGAAACATCTTTGGAGAAAGCAAAGCACTTACTGCAGTTTTTGGCTTTTCTTCTAACGCTTTTTTGGGGGAAAAAAGGTGGGAATAATGGTGGCTAGAAGCAAAGGACCCAGCCAACGATGCAAACACGGAGAGAAGAAGCAAACAACACGGCTGATTGTCGATTTAAGCATTGGTTTGTTTCTGGCTTTTTATTTATCTGATTAATTCGAGACTTTCATGGATGTTGGTTGTTCACCAAAATTTTATTAATTGGTGTAACTACTGTGGTAGGCTGCTGGTGATGAAGATGATAATGGTATGAACAATGGAAGCAGACAACACCCTCAAAGTTGGTACTCTGATGATGACAACAGCCAACTCATATGGTTCAATGCTGGTGTTAGAGTTGGTTTGGTTATGTTTCAAAGTGCAACAACTACTGTATAGTTGGTGAATGTGTTGTCTATGTATGAAGAAGTGTTGTGTTGCTTTGCTCAATTGCCCTGTGCAGTTTTTCACCTGTGTTGCATCCCTGTGGCTGTCAGTTCTATTTGAACTGTGAATGTCCTCTGACGTGTCAAAATGCTGTCAACTTTCAACATGGAGCAACTGAATGGGAATGGAAATGGATTGAATTTTTAAGACAATGTATTCTGAAAGAAAGGGATGTATTTCTTTGGTTATTTTTTTAGAATTTGTTTGACCATAACAAATGTTTAATACATAATTGTGAAAGAAACAATTTTTTTTTATAACTTAAGCAATGGCAGAATTTGGTAGGAACTGAAATTTGCTCTTAATGAATATAATATTATGTTTCATATGAAATTTTGTAGGCAATCTTGTATCCCAAACTGGTTATTTCGGAGCTAAAGATTTTTCAAATGGAGCATTATTTATTCTGATAAGATGATGGTCCTTGCAGCCAAATCTTGGAGAGCTCACCGAAAAATCTTAAATCCTCTGTTTTTTATTACTCAGTAAATTTTATATAAAATTTCGACATTCAAAATCCATCGGGACTTGGCAGAACCAGAAATATGGGACAGCGTCAATGCATTTTTAACTGAATTTTGAAAGTAATTACGTTATTTAGTTTTTTCCAAATACAATTAGAAGGTAGAAGCCACTACAATAAAAACCAGTAAGCGAAAAAGATCGTCCCACCACAAATTTTTTTGAAACTCCCGGCAAACCAAACGCGGATGCCAGCCACCGCTACCAAGACCTCTGCACAATTGTGTGCTTGGCAAGAACTTCATGGCATAGTTCTCTTTAAACAAAGGGAGAAAGAAACATCTTTAGCTAGAGAAAGCAATTAAAGCCCGTACGCACTGTGATTTTTTCTTTTCTTTTCTTGTTTCTATAGAAAAAAAGAGGATCGAGAGGGAATGGTGGCTAGAAGCAAAGGACGTCGCAGCCAACACTTGGACAAGAAGCAAAGAACCCTGCATGCTTTAATTTACTACATGGAAGGGAGATGCCAAACTAGCTAGCTGCACCCTCTCTCATCTCGCGCTTCTGCTCTACATATATATTCAAGCTCATGCCCCTTCATGTCTGGCTGCATCTGAATGCTCCATCTCTTAATTATTTGGAGTGTTCTGTTTGTCAACATAATTTGTTGATATATAGCTTGGCTTGGTTCACCTGCAGGCTGCTGTATACATTAATTGGTACGCAATCAAAGTAATTACTAGCTGATTGCTTGTAGCAATGTGGTTTAATTATGACATCGATTGTGAATTAATGTAGCTAACTATCGCCGTTGTTGTGTATGTGTGCATGCAGGTACGTGGTGAGTGGAATTTGGCTGATGGGTTAGATTTATTTATTTCCGGTTGATTCTCTTAATTACCTAGTCATCATGAGAGAAAAGGTACTCATCGTACTTAATATCTTGATTCCGACTTTTCATTTATCTGATAATTCGAGACTTTCATGGTTGTTGGCTGTTGTTCATCAACGTATCATGTGGCTGAATATTAATATATAGTCAACGTATAGTATCATGTGTCTGATATTTCCCAGCCGTTGATTCTCTTAATTTCCTGGTCATCATGAGAAAATGGGTACTCGTCCTACTCTACTTGCACTTAATATCTCGATTTAAGTATTAGCTTGATTCCGCTTTTCATCTATCTGATAATTTGAGACTTTCATGGCTGTTGGCTGTTCATCAATGTATATTACTCGCCCAAATCGTATGATATAAGGCGCAATATATAGTCAACGTTTGAAATAGTTTAGTTAGCAACTTAGTTTGCACACAAAAACATGCATTGATGATGTTTGTCGGTCGATTTTGTCACCTGAATGCTCGTTAATTTTGTTTAACAATTATTGATATGATTAATTCCGCAACAAAAGATCCAAAAATCAGTTATATATGTACTATATATACTTATAGCACAAGCGTGCAATTTGATCATATACCATAAATCTGTGATGCTCGCTGACTTTTCAGCATGCATGACTGAATTTGTTTTTAATTTTAAAACATCCAAAAATATCATAACTTCCTGTATTCCTGAGTCTTCACGTAGTTTGAATTTTATCCTAAAAAGGATATATGTTCCCAGTATTCGAGAGTGTTTTGATTCTAAGAAATAAAAAAAACTAAAATAGTGTATAATAGTTGTTTTGTTTTACACTGTGGCACCTATATATATATAGCATGCCTACGTACTTTGTAGTTTTTTTTGGGTTAAATGGATACAGAAGTGTGGAATAGCTGCTAGTGTCCTCTAAACAGTAATTAAAATCGACATAACACCTCTTAATCTCCATTGGTACGTCAGGATTTATTAGCTGACAATGTTGATGATGCCGTACAAAGGATATTTCAACATTTTGTTGATAATGAGAGGGACAATAGGGTCATATACTTTGATGGATGGGATGGTTTCGGGGCATCCGCAGTTCTTAGAGCTGTAGCTGATGAGATTACATCTCTCAGAGCTCGCCCAAAATTACACATTGACAAAGTAGTCCACATAGATTGCTCAGCATGGAAAAGCAGAAGGGCGATGCAGAGGGTGATTGCAGTCGAGCTGAAGCTTGATGCTTCAGTAATGGAAGCTTTTGATAAGGCAGATGAGGAGGATGATTTT
>KE373067.1:127972-203227 GCA_000418225.1 Zizania latifolia
CATGGATCATAATAATTGCCTCTAAGAAGATTCTAGAAATAAAGGACATCCGAGCTAACAATGAGGAGACGTCGTTTTATTTCCTAGCACCTGAAAATCACAGTGTCCCACTAGTGTTAGCTCAAGGTTTGTTTAACCAATCGACCAACCTCCATGTGCTCCTGTTGTCACATTGTGCCTTCAGCTTTTCATCACCACCTTTCACTGTTTGCGAGAACCTAAGATTTCTTGGGCTAGACCATTGTATAGATAGTGAATCAGCCAAACCAAATGACAATGACATAACGAAGTGGAAGTTTCTCCATAGCTTATGGTTTTTGGATCTCATTAGCACAGATTGGTACCAAGTATTTGACAAAGAGATTGCAAATCTAATGATTGACCTTAGAGAGCTAAATATAGTGGGACTTAAGTGTTGGCAATACATAGGTCAACTAGAAGGACAACTACCGGACCTATGTAGGCTCCAAATAATGAAATCTATGGACCAACCAGATTCATCAATGGGCATAGGTAACTTCTTTCTAGACAAGACAAAGCTCGAAGTACTTGACCTATCTGGGAACACAAACATGGAGAGTCTACCAAACAATTTATCAACGGCAAGAAGCCTTCAGGTGCTCGTTCTTGATGGTTGTTGTGGACTAGAAGATGTCATGTCAGTTGGGCTTCCTCTCTCACTCAAGTTCTTTAGCTTGGACGGGTATGGACCAGCACTCAAACGAGGACCGGGAGTTGATCTGCCTGCAAGAAATTTACGTCCATCTTCTGTATATTCTAAGATGCATGTGAAAACCTCCAAGATCTCCCTCGAAGGCTGCATTCAGTTGGAGAAGCTGTTCTTGCGGAAACTGCCCAACCTTGTAGAGCTAGACCTCTCTGGAACTGCAATCAAGATACTCGACTTTACATCTATGGTGATGGAAGTCTCATGTCTAAAGCGACTGTTTCTACTAGGTTGTGCACAATTGCGAGCAATAAAATGGAGAGATCATTATGATTTGGAACTAGAGTTGCTCTGCATAGACACAAGGCCTGGAATTATATGTCCTCGGCCATCTGTTGAGGAGAGTAAATATCCCTTATTGCTCCATGCTGTTATTGTTGATGCGAGGCTTGCTCGGTCCTTACGGCTCCCAATAATCCACAATTTTTATAAACGTTTCGATATACATATCACCTCTTCAACGGTGTACAGTGAAGTTGTTCAACCCAAAGGAACCTACAAGGATGGTAAGATTGGCCAATTAAGTGATGGAGTGAACTCGCAATATCATGTCTTTGAAAAGAAGCAGCAACAGTACCATGATGTGATTACCATGGATGCCCCGATTCAATCTTTCCCACAGCCTCCAACTACAAAGTCAAGCAGCCATATCGAGATTTCTCAAGGGAGCCGCAGCCTAGAGAGCGAACTGGTGTTGTTATCGTACCCGTATAATACTTTAGCTGATCTGATGACAGACTATGCAAAGTCACTCCATGTGCACGATGTGTCGACCAGTGCTTGTATGCCTGAAGGACAATGGCAGGGCCACAAGTGGTGCCGTATAGAGAGGTGCCCCAAGCTGGAAGTCATCTTCCCTACAAATAGCGATGATTTCAACTACCTGGAGACTATCTGGGTGTCAGATCTCCTGATGGCCCGTTGGATTTGGACAAAAGGTTCTCGTGACTTGGACAGTTGGCGATGGCCTTCCTTCAAGAACCTGCGTCACCTGCAGCTGCGGTCATGCCCTAGACTCCAGTTCGTGCTCCCGTTGTGGGTCTCCTCCTTCCCAAAACTGGAGACCATCCACGTCATCCACTGCACCGACCTCCGCAACGTCTTCGTGCTAGACAACAAATACCCAGAGCAAATAGCCATCAATGGTGTGGAATTCCCCAAGTTGACGAGCATCCACCTGCATGACCTCCCGATGCTCCGGCAGATATGCGAGGTCAAGATGGTGGCACCGGCTCTCAGGACCATCAAGATCAGGGGATGCTGGGGCCTCCGCCGGCTGCCGGTCGTCGCTGCCAATGGACCGAGGCCGGCCATCGAGATCGAGAAGGACGTGTGGGACGCGCTAGAGTGGGACGACGACCTGCAGTCTTCCTTCTTCCAGCCGCCGCTACACTCACACTACTACAGGAAGAAGCTACACAGGGGCTCCATCCTCAGGTACTGCCATCCATGCATCTTGATTATTATTTACTTGCTTCGATATCCTGCATGCTGTCGTTAGATGTTCATGCCGATTTATTGACTAACTGATAGATCGATTACTTGCTTTCTGTGTCGCCTAGGTGAATGCTTCTGTTGGTTCTTTATCTTCTATCTCTGCTCTGTCGCGGTCAGCTTCTTGTGGTGTGAGCTGGAACAGCAGAGCGAGCTTATTTGCCAAGACTACATATGAAATAATAAGCTGGCCTGTTTGTGCATGGATGCACAGACCAGCTGATGATTGGGTTTCTGCGTGTGGCTTGATGATGGTTTAATAAGCAGCAGCCATGTGTGGCTGCTTGGCTTGCAGCGTGTGTCTAAAGATTCTGGTTGTGCGTGTGTTATGTATGCTTGACTGCTTTTCAGATAAGCAGCAGCTGTGAATTATCGAGTACCATGTTCATCTTTTTCTCAAAAATTATATGTTTGTTGTTCGACAGAAATAACATGTTTGTCGCTGTCATATTTTGTTTTCGTCATCTTCCTTGCTGAGCCAGAACTGCATCACCAGAAAAAATGACAATGATGCAAAATCGATCTCCCCGAGCAACTAAAGTCCTCAAGCTGACGACATGGGAGACCAAGCTGGAGTTACTCATTTCAGAGTGCACATGTAATTCTTCAGGTGCTGTTACTCTATCCAAGAACGAGCTAGGCAATCTATGCAAGTTAACTTCTGGAACTATCAGTTTCAGCTAAAACAATGTTGCATTATCAGAAATAACTTGTGACGATTACCAGCGTGTCTGATAATAACTGGGTCCTCAACTATGCATTTGCAATACATAAATTCAGGCCAAGCACGGAGTTTCATTGCTAAAGTAAAGATCCTCATCATGAAGAGAGAACGAGAGATGACATACTTGTGTACGATTTCACATGTTTGTTTCTGACAATGCAATTTTCATAATAACTACACTGGGAAAATTTTGCTACATGTTACTGTCCTAAGCTCATCTAGCCCACCTGATGTTCAGAATAAAAGAAAAATACACAAAACATGAACATGACCAGCAGCAACCTAGTTGTTTTGATGACTGCGAACTTGAAAACAGAGGGTCAGGACTAAGGAGCTGGTGGCCAAAAACTACTGCTTTACAATGGTAATAATAAACCCTGCTCGAACATGAGCGATGTTCATATAGAATGGGGAACTTTTCCTCTGCTCCATTTCAATCTCTGGCAGTAGAGTTTGTTGGTGATTGGCTAGTCGGTGAGTTGCATGTGTCAAGATCGCGTTTGCCCTTGGATTTCTTCATCTTTGCTTTGAACCTGGACTTGGCCATCAGTGTTTCCACTGTGTTTGCAAAATTACCTATTGCCATTGTGATCAGCAGGATTCCACAGACCACAACCTGCAAGAGCATGGATAGGTTACGACATGGGTTAAATATATGATAGAATCTTGGTTGCATTAACAGACAAAAGTTCTTGACCTGCCACTCAGGGACGATGCCTGTATGAGCTGTACGAAGAAGTAAAAATCCAACATAACCCTCAAAACCCTACACAGGTAGGCGGAAAAATCAGATTTCTAAGATTATAATTTAGTGTCACATGATACCAGCATACAAATAATAGATGACACTACCGTTTAGATAAATGACCTGAATACTACTCTTCAAGCATTGAAGCCTCAACACAGGAAATTTTCAGCACAGCATCATGTATTTACTAAAAAAACTAAAAAGCAGGTGTAAAAAACAGAGAAAAATGATCTGTCCTTGATGAGCTTGGTTCAATATTGGCATCTTCAATACATGCTATCATAACAAGAAACATACCTGCAAGAGAAAGAGGACAGGGCATAATAGCAACAATTGACCTTCAACACCAGCAGTCTCTCCCCACACGACATCCATTCTTCTAGCCTGACAAAAAAAAAAGAAAATTCAGTTATGCAAAATTACTTTGACTAATTTCAGCCTTTCAGGACATGACTGCACAAGTGAATATAGCCACATGATGCTTGAAATGCCATAAAGACAAGCTAGATGATGCAATGGTAATACAATTTGTAAACTCCATAAATGTCCTGAAAGTCCTTTGGAACAACAGGCACATAGAGAATAAGTTCCTCTTTTGATCAGAAAATGTCACCTTCCCTAAAGCAATACGAGTATATAGTCTTTGTCGTTGATATCTGTTCTGCAACATCATGGCAAAACCTTGCATTATGGCCCAGCACAGAAACAGCTCAACACCTCTCTGTGAAAAGGATACATGTTACACACATGCATTTGTACACAGTATATAGTGGAAAGAGAAAATGTATACCTGTTTACAAGAGCAATCAGGTTCTCCCTTTATCTCCCACGTGAGGCTTATAAGAGCCATCAGCATGGCACAGTAGTGATGGAACATCCACCTTAAGAATAAAAGCAACTTTTGTAAGTTCCAAATGTACCTAAGTATCCAATGGTATCGGTGCTTACATGCATAGTGACTAGAAAAGAACAGGCAAACATGTTATAAGTGGATAGACAGGCTTTGAACAACAGAATTTTTATCATCATCTATAGTCCGTATAAGACAACTTGAGGTTTCAGAACATCGTTATGTTCCCTTGAAAAGTGATGAAATATTGGTAATTACTGACATGAAAAAACTAAAGAACATGATTTTGTGTATATGGGTAATTGCCAAATTTTGTTTTTCCCTTACCAAGGACGGATGTCACTTCCATTAACCCGTAATATGTTTTCTCGCAAAGCTAAAGTTGTATACAGAAACAGCAACCAAGCCTGTAAAATATAAGGTACGTTCACTGTCAGTTTATCTTTTCGGCATGGCATCAAACATAAGAATAGTTAAGCTGTTCAATATTTCCATGAATAAGCATCAGATTCTACCTGGTATAGCTGAACTGGCAATGATGGAAAGCATCCGTTCCATAACCATGATCGAAGAAACAACAGAATCATCGGGAAACCAAGAAAAAGCAAGGCAGTCCTATCCTGAAAGACAAGAGAAGATTAATGAACAAGGCAAGAGTTCTTGCTACTTAGGATTATTTGTATCACTGTATCAGTACAGAATTCTAAAGACAACAACTGAAGTAAACATCCTTCCACATATGCAGATGGAAAGCATGCATTCAAATTCTAAATTGGTATATGCTAAGATGATCAAGCACTGAATCATCCAAACAATCTTGTAGGAAAATATTCTCATCTGAAATTCTCCTAAAAATATTGGCCTCAGTTTGCACAGAAAAGCTGCTAATTTTGGTATGATCACACCACTGCAACCTTGAAAAAGCATTTGAGGCAAGCATATTTTTCTACAGGGATAGAACAATGGCAGGATGAATCATAGAAAGGTTTGGAGGTACAAGATTCCAATAAAAAATTAAAAGTTGCACCGCTGAACTCACCACGTGTTTCATTTCCACTAGGAAGATTGAGAAGGTCATGGGTGCAATTGATTGTTACATTAGTCAATTCTGTAAATTTAGATAAGTCAAGTTACGATTTTCAAGTTACATAGCTAAATAAGAGTAGATTAATTTTACTCTGTTTACTTGAACAACTATAATTAATTAATTGATCACAATATGCACAAGTTATACTAATGTATTGACCAAAGTTGACCAAACAGTTCAAAGAAAAAAGAATAAATTAAAGTAGTTAAGGTAGTTCAGCTTGATCGATTTGTATAGAAAGTTTGTAACAACTCTTGGCACCTCTCATGCTAACTTGGATCATTTGAGGCTCATGGTAAAAAAATGAACGATACTAAGTGGGCACAATGTACCATTCTAGAAGCTTTGAAAAACACAAAGATACCAGTTTTATCTTAGATGTTTAGATCAATGGGCAAACTAAATTTATAAACACTTTATCAAATGATAGCTCTTACACTTGTATTGTATGCTTCACCCAAAATGTTCATTTCAAAATACAACTTGATGCCTAGATTATCATCAATAGTAGAAACGTGCACATACCCTGTAGCTATTGTACTCCTCTTTCACCTTGAGCTGCACCTCCTTCCTCGTTGCACGCAGATTTACTGGTCCCAGGAACATCTTTAGAAAAGTACCTGCAAACACCAAAACAACAGCAAAATATTAGAAGATCAGAATCCCCACAGAAAAAAAGAAGAAGACAGAAACCAAGAAGAAGATCAAGCTAAAAAACAATTACCATGCGCTTTGCTCGGGAGCAGGGATGCAATGTCTCCATCGCTTATGAGGCACGTTGCTCGATCCAAGTCCTCGTCAACCTGATCAAGCACACATAAGGCCATAGTCACATGAGCGCAAGCAAATGCATGCACATTGTGACGATCAATCAGCAGCAGACACAGATAGCGACACTATGATTCAGAAAGACAAGGGCTCGCATGATACCACACATCCACACTTAATAGGTGTATCGAGAAACCACCTAAAGTTTAAGTTTTTACACCACACCAAACAACCTAACAGCAGCTTCTTCACACATGCAGATCTCCATCAGTGATCCGGCGCCGTCGCCCAGACGGCGGGCGGAGCCAAGCAAGCATCGCACAATGTCCTAGGCGCATCCCGGCACCCGAGCGGAGAGCTGGATCCCCACTCCAGCTCTCCGCGCCACCCACCGACGCACGCGCGCGCGCGCGCACCAAGGCGATGGAGGAGGAGGACGACGACGACGACGACGACGCATGAGCGCAAGTCGGGAGCAGAAAATGAAGTACCTTTTCGCTGTCGGCGTGGGCGGCGGCCTTGCGGAGCCTGGCGAGCTCCGCCTCGAGCGCGGCCGCCCGGCGGCGCAGCGCCTCCTCCTCCGCCCACGTCCGCGACAGCAGCCCAGCAGCCGCGTCCTGCAGCTCCCGCGCCTGCTCCGCCGCTCGCGCCGCCGCCTCGGCCTCGCCCCCTCCCCCCTCCCTCCTCTCCTCCATCTCTCTGCTCGTCTCTTTCTCTCTAGAGGTCGCGGGACAGGTGGAGCCCACGCCGACGAGGGGAGGAGGAGGAGGAGGTGGTGGGCTGCCGCTTTGATTTGCACTTGAGATTAATTTAATCGGTGTGATGTGTGATGTGATTTGGGAGCTTAAATAGTTGTTTAATTGTAGGTGGATGAGAATCGGAGATGTAGATTTGGTGGCTGATTAGGATTTAATTTGGTGTTTCTTCCTTTTTGGGAGCTTCTTTTGGGGTTTTTTGGGCCAGAGTTTTCTCTTTTCTTGCAAGGTTTTGTAGAGTGTGGTCGTGTAGCATGATGACTCATTAGGCTGCTTCGTGAAGATTACAGGTGGCAACTACTTTTAGAATCTATAAACTCTTTAAATAATATAGATTTTTTTCTAAATTATAAAACTCAATATATACAGAATCTCAAAACGAAAAGTACTCTCTTCGTTTGAACATATATATTAAAGAGATAAGCAAAAAATATCAATTACCCTTCTCAATGAGTGAGTGCTTGGCTCAAATAATCAAATTTAGTGTTAGTATAGGTACTTTAGTGGTAAAAGTTACATTTTATAAATATTAGGTTTTCTATAATTGGGACACGTTTTAAACCGTAAAACTTATTACAATTTAAGAGAGTAATATCTTCTGTCGACGTGGATATTTATTCACGTGAGGTGTTTATGCAATTTTGTTAGTAGGGTTTAAAAACGATCATCCACCGAAAACCGCTCAGGGGCAGTTTTGTCTGTTTTCTTGAATACCGCTCAAAAACCAATAAATTTTGGATAAATTTTGTCAAAAAGTTGAATTTCAAATTTGAATTTGTCAGAATTCTACTAAATTCCTCACCAGCTTCGGTTATCGAACCACAACGAATTGGTTTGTATTAGTGGATTTTTACCGGTTTTCAGTTAGATTTACTAACCCTGATTAATTGCCAATATCATTAGGTGTTTATGCGATGATATATTGTTAGGGCTGCATGCTTATGTTAGTTATCAACTTATCACGTGAGTTTTTCCATCTTGATAAGATTGTCATATTTATAATTTTCCAACCGTATACGTAATATATACGGCGGAAAAGGTATAAATACGACAATATCTTGTACCTTTTTTATCCCGATATGTATAAAACTAACAATGTTGTCAGTGTCGTGATGAAGAAGTTCCCCTGTTTATTCAACCTTGTACTTTTTTCACCAGTAAATGACAAATTGATATAGATATTGTAGTATCGGCTTGTTCAAAGCTGTACCTTTTTACACGATTATCACATTTATATATGTTAACTTGCTTCTAAATTATTTATATATATATATATATAGCTGCTGAGTTTTCTAATTTATAAAAAAAATATAAGGTTTGGTACAATATATATTTATCTAAATTTGGTCAAAATTAAAGATATTGACTTTAAGAAAGCCCATTTTGTGGTAGTACATGTGGTGTTGCAGTGCAGTGCTGCAGTGTTTCTGGTTTTAAAGATGCAGGGCCTACATCTTGGGTATTTAAACCACTACACATTCAATTATTCATTCATGCATTGCTCTGAAAAAAAATGCATATTGTTTGGTGGTAACCTGTTGATTATTGACTTAATGGAATGTCAAATGTCATAAAACATGCAAGTGCAAAGACTTTGTATGGGGGTTTGCAATTAGGGTTGTGCATCTAGAAGTAAACTTGTGTGCTCAATTATAACGACTAAGAGAAGTGATAAAAAGGATTAGGTAGCTAATGGTGATACTCTATTCATTAAGCATTTGCCTGATAATATTCTGGGAGAGAACAATGATGCAAGTACAGTGATCTTGAAACATATTGTCAGGAGGAGCAGGGTGAAGATATGTATACATGAAAAGCTTATCAGGATATTTATTTTAAAAAGTACCCAAGAAAATGATCACATGCAAACTTCTAGGGGAACAACCTCTATGTACTTTTGTACAATCTTATTTCTTTAGTACAAAAAACCTCCAGAAAAAATATTAAAAAGAAAAGGGAAGAAGAAAACCTATGCAGAAAATGTTGATTCCAAGTAGAACCCAACCAATCCAGGTGACAGACTGACAGACGTGTGCAGCTAGGGGAAGCACCTTGATGCAAAGGACATATTTGGGGAGCTTCAAATTTTTAGGTTATAAATTCTAGTTTATTTTTATTTTTAGATTTTGTAGCTATTGAGTTTTACGATCTAGATTCAGAATTAGACTATTTAAAAGAGATTCAGATTTTAAGAGCAGCTGCAGCTGCCGAAAGCTCCCCAAATAGGCCAAAAGTCATGCATGCACGACTCCACCCACCAGGATACAAATCCTAGTGCTCACAATTACACGCACACAGTGCACTTTTTCAGAATTTAATGAGTTCATAGATTTATCGCTAACCTGTGCATCTTCATTGTAATCAGAAAAAGAGAGAGGGAGGTCGCAGCTGAAGAACAAACGGGCCTGACACCCCAGTGAGCAAGCCTGAAGCAAGTCCACGAAATCCAGAGTTCACAGGCACAAGTTGCCTGGAAGGCTGAAACAGCTCTCCTGCCTCTTGCCATAATTGTTGTCAGCTTGCCATCTGTTCACCATTGACCACCAATTCTGATCAGCTAATCAAGACGGCTGCAGATCAAGATGCATGAGCCATTTTAGCATACAAAAGCTGCGAAAGTGAATGTAGCACTGGGCTGGACATTCCTTCCTGCTCAGCAATGCTACGAGCTTGACATTGGAACAATGGAACAGTGCATTGCCATTGATGGCGGTTGGTAGATGAATATTTCTGGAGTGTGCAACCAACACAAACGACAGCCCCAACTGAAATGGCTGGCATTCATTTTCTGTTGCATTAAGTCATTAACAGGCAAAATGAGCAGAAAGATAAGGCATACAGAGGAACAGAACGACCATCAGGCTTGTGGTATTAAAAGCTAATTAAAAGGCATTCAATCCCATGACAAATCTAAAGTACCATGAGCATATCTGGTCTACCAGAAAGGGAAAAGAGGAAGTAATTGCTTTGTACTCACAAAATTTGTGGAAGAATTCCACACTACAAGGATGATACATATATGGTGCATTCACAATAATAACCATAATTTTTTTTTGAAGGTTTATACTTACATGAGGTGTAGAACATGGATGGCCACACGTGAAAAAACAGGGAAACGCTATTTTCGAATACAAATACTGCATGCAGATGCAGCTTTGCACCGGTAAAAGCTGCCAGGAGCTTGTGCATGAACATAATGCCCACCAAATTCAGAAACCTCGTTGAGTCCATGGAATACTTGGAACAAGTCATGTTGCCTCTCTTTATGAAGGAGACTCAGAATGAATTGATTGATGAGTTGGCTTTTCCGGGAGGTAGACGACCAATATCATGCTGATTGTTAATGAGGTTGGAGACCACCATCGATGTCGGCCATGCACTATTATTGTAGGCTTCTGGCCAATTGCTCAAATCTCTGAGCAACAGTGTGTTGATTTCCACTCGTATATACGTCAATCAAAGACTTCACAGCAGAAGATACCATAACTTTTTGCGCCACATTTGGGCTGAAACCATCTTTGTCATTTATGGCCTCACTTGTCAAAGGCTGGTCCTCATCATTATTGAACAATGAGCATAATGACTTCAACCAGTCTTCTAGAAAGGATGCTTTCTGCTCAAAATGGCACACGAAATTAGCTAGGATAATAGTATAATAAATCCACTAGTCAACTAGAAAAGCAATTAAACATTTAAAACAGAAGAATCAAACAGCAGATTGCAATAGAATGGCACACCCAGGACCAAGCATGAAGCAGCATCCTAAGTAATTTATTATCATTTTCTGCATATAGTATGGGATATTTCTTGTGACGCATATTAGTATATTACACACCACACAGGGCTACATCAGATATTCAGATACATGCACTTGTACATGAGATGGTACTGAGAAAAAATGGCCCAAACAAAAAGAGAAGCACTCAAAGAACAAAGGAACAAACATATATGACAATAACCCCAACTCCACCCAACAGTACAAACTAAAGGCCTGTTTGGTAGAGCTGCAGATCCTAATATGACACAAAATTGACATTTGTACATATGAAGCAAAAGTCCACTAGATATATCAATAATAATAAGCACCACAATTATCTAGATACATGTAAAGCCCGTGTTAATTCATGAAAAACCAGTCACTAGAGAACAAAAGAAGAACTTGGGATCAATCGATGCTTATGTGAAATGAAACAGTGGCAATCAACATTGCAGGTTTACTCCTCAATCTGCATCTGAAAAGCACAGCAGCTGGAGCTAGAAAACACCTCAATCTGTAACTGATAAGGAAAAAGAAAACATCCATGACATCTGTTAACATGACTTTGCCTGAGTAGCTGTGCAAGGACGTTTTGTTCTCCTTCACTTAACTAGTCTGCTGCTTCTGCTAACTGTTCAGAACAAAAACACGTCCTCTCTTTGTTTCCTGGCAAATCAAAGCTTGGACTATCTTCAGACTGATACACATTATCCTCTTCCAATGATAAATAGTGATATAGTATTTTAGACAATGATGAATAATAAGACGCATTATCGAACTGGATATATATTCTGTTATTATCTGATGGCATATTGAATATAAGTTGTGCAATGGCTTTTCAGTAGTGTCCTGAACTAAGCAGGAAGTGACTGAGTATATATATTATATACAGATTACTGATACTCCCATTTGCTTTTGGCAAAGAATGGAGTGTGGAGAAGAAAGAGTTCAGAGCTGATAGCCTGTGGAGGATGAGAATCTGACCAAAATACATTCTAGGGTTTCAATTTCTCCCTTTTCTTTGCCAGCCGACAGCTGTGAGCCTGTGAATTGCCGGCCGTGGGGCGTTGCTGGCCAGCCAACCGCGCCCGTCGCTCGCCCCTGCTCTCGAAGCTCGCTGCCGCCCGCCACTGCTGGCCAGCCGTGGCACGTCCTGCTGGCCCGTTGCTCTCGAAGTTCGCTGCTGCCCGCCGCGCGACCGCTGCTCGCCGCCGCCCGCCGTGCGACCCCAGTCGCCCCTGCTGGCCAGCCGTGGCGCGTCCCCGCCTGATGCGCGAGTTGGGGAAAGAAGTGACGCGGTAGGAGGGGTAGGTGAATGGTATTTGCGGGTAATTTTTCATAAGAAAGTGGATCCGGAGCTGTGGAGCAGCCTTCCAGCTGCTTCATCCTACTAGTTTATTTTCTTGGAGTGATCCGGTGTGCTCCAGCTTCAACCTTTTGTGGATCTGAATCGTTTGGTTGGACTCCAGCTCCACCAAACCTGGATCTGGGAGCTGGAGCCCTACCAAACACCCCCTAATAATCATCGAACCAAGATAAATGCAGAATAACCATTTGCATTTAGTAACTACTGAAATAATATTAGCAAATGCAGCATATGATCTCATTTGCAGGACTGAAGAAACATATTCAAAACTTGACCCCCAAAGAACTTGCAAATGGTGCTCTACATTTTTTTTTGAGGTAAACCAGCAGGACAGACTCCTAATGGTGCTCTACATTATTGTTTCCATTTATGACATGGCTCCTCAAACCAGTGCATCCAAGTTTTCTAACAATAACAAGCTGATGGAATTAATATTTGCCACTGGACAACATTTTAACATGTGCTGACTAGCATATAAATGATAACTAATGCACAGGAGTACCTTACCTTGATAAGAAAACCTTTCAGGCTTTGATCATCTTTTGGTGAAACAAAACCAAACAAATGAAGAGCAGTAAATGTAACCTGTAAAACAAAGGAGCAAAAGTTTCAAGCAAATATGTTTTGAACTGGTCAAAAATAAAGATGCTTCGATGCAAAAAAAAAAGCATCACAGAAACACTAACCTGTTTCTTAAGGTTGTCTCTATGTTTGAAATTTGAAGGTGATGATAAATTGTTGGAACTCAATGTTTCAAGAACATGCTCAATCCCTTGAACAACATCTGGAAATGAGCTATCATAATCTATACAGAAGAGGAAAAATATAAGCATCAAGCATTGTCGTGAAAAGAATGAGAGCATAAAGCCATAAACACCATACAAATATGGCAACAAAGAACTATGGAGAAGCATCATGGATTTAGTTTTGGAATGAGATGTTTCTAGACATATCCAACAAAAGCAAACAAATTAGCAAATGATATAGGCAAATATCATTAGTAAAATGTGTTTGGTATGTCTAAATAATAATGGAACAAAGCTCTATTTCTTTAATATGTGTATGATGTTGTATTTGTAAAATGCGTTTGGTCAACAGTTGACAAAAGGTGGAAAATAAAAGCAATGAAGGAACCAACCAAGCCGTGAGACTGGCACTGCTAAAGCAACAGCTGCATGCATCCTTATCTTGTAATTGTTTGAGTCACGGAGTAGTAATAGAAGTATGCTATAAACGCTTGATGCCCTGTGACAGAGAATACCTAAATATCAGAACAACTAACACGTGACTACGTGAGTACGTGACATTGGACCACTTCATGAAATGATACCATCATGGGCACATGTTAGAAGGGAATGCCAAATCCAAATACACAAAATCGTAAAACATCACACGTGCAATCACCAGAGGATTCTTACAGCATGCTATTCATCATACTCAATTTTACAATGCATAGCAGTTTAAAGGCGCAAACAGTGTATTACAACATGAACCCTTAGGAACTAATATCATGTCATTTGCAAGTGCGCATGAACCATACCCACACTGTACTGAAGCAGTCAGCTTCCTTTTTAGTTTTAGAGATAAGATTAGTTCACTTGTTATTTATTTCCTTAATTATATAGATGAGTTTCTTAAGGTCAAGTCATTCCATCTATATAAGGATGGGATTATGTTTCTTTTCATTAAGAAAGAAACAAAGAAGAGCTGTCAGCTTCTCCCCTCTTTCCCCTGACCTTGTGGCAGCTGCCTCCATGGCGTTATCATGGCATGCCACTTGGGTATAGGGACAGTCAACTAGGCATAAGGGCTTTTATCCCAACCATGCCCCTTACATACCATATGGCACTTGGGAATTAAATATGTTGATGATGACAGATGATAATCTCTGGTTATTTACTTCCAATGCTTTAAAGTTCTAGAACAAATAAATGAAGAATAGAATATGTGGGTGATCATCAGGTGAAGCATGTTTTTCATTAGATTTAGGATGTATGAGGTAAAGGTCTTTTTGCAGTGTCTTTCATCTTCAGGGAGCACATGATTATATATCTTCTTACTCAAAACGCTTCCAGACAATGAAGAAAGCATGCAAGGCTTGTACAAGGGAAAGTCCAAGGCAGAAAGGAATGCATGAAACTTTCAAAGGACATTTGAGAGAAATATTCCGCACAAGTTGTTTGAAGAACAAGGTTATTTGATGTGAGCAAATACATACCAAGGCATATCTGCAAGTCTCAAGGTGTTGTTCATGAATAAGTTGCTAAGAGCATGGCAAACATTCCATTGAACCTGAATGAAAGGGAAAAAAATGTCCAGTGGAATTGTTATTTATCTCAAGAATCTTCACATTCAACAATCAGTTCAATTAGCAGTTTAGCACAGATATCAGACAAATATTTTCACCACTAACTGACGAAGTTTGTATTGCTATCTTAATTTATGACAAGAAAAACAAAGTGATATTAGGATCAAATCCTTGAACTTATCTATTAAATGAGATGTTCCTCATAAGGAGAAAGCAAGGAGGAGAACATGCATTTAGCTAAGAAACTGGGATACTGAAGACATTCAGCAGGTGAATTTTCAATTCTGTAGTGTAACCATTTATTGTACTACCTTTACATTTCCTGTTGTCACACAGGATATCAAAGCATGTACCATCCTTTCAAGCCAGACAGGATCTCCACAGAAAACTGAATTGCTGCCATGGAAATCGAGAAAATCGTTAGCTGGAATAACCAACTAAATGAAATAGTAACTGATGTACACAGAACAGGAAGCCACCTTGGGTCATCAACTGTGTCAGAATGATTATTGAATCTGATAAATCTTAAAAGGTATCCAAGAGCTCTAACAGCGTTTGATTTTACCTGAATGTGGATAAAAGTAGAAAATATCAGTTAGCCATTTTACAGACATAAAAGCAGCTTCAATTTCTTTTCTTTTACAATTAAATGCAGTCTCCAAGCATCCCTTCATTCTTCGTAGCTAAAATAAACATGGGAGCCAGTGAACAAATTGAAATGAAAGCATATCAGTCGATTCAGAAAACCTTACCTTTTCACCATCTTTAGCAAGGCGCAAAGCGATTTCAACCAGCAACATTATGGCTGATTTATCTAGTACACCTACACTTGAAAAGTAGTTTGAGTTTCAAAACAGATATCAAAAGGATGAGAACTTTGAACAATACTGCAAGCAAAGTAGTTTGAGTTTCACGCTGTATCAAGTACATCATTCCTGCCAATCAAAAAAAGAAAAATGTCACATAAAACTTTAAAAATATATATATCTTTACAGATAGCAGAAGGTTCCAGACATCTGGTGAATGGAAGGTAAATGGCTAAGAGTCATTAATGGAGAAATGGAAGGGCCTCAGCTGAGGACAAGGATTTACACTAAAAAGGAAGGGTATTGATTTTTTTTAATGAAGTCCCAGATGTAGAGATGGGACTATGACTGAAGTTTTAAATAAGTTATTTGTGGTGCTATTCTGGAGTGATATTTGACAACAGAGAAAAATTATATGGCATGAAGGCCACTGCTCACTGACTGGAACATGAAGGAGGTCCCTCCAAGAGCTGGAAGGGGTTTTACCATTGCTGTCCAGAAGACGAATAATGGAGCTTCTGATCATCTGATGTACCAAGAATGGGCATTAACAAGTTCTGGTGTAGCATTTTATGGTTGCTTACTGTCCTTATACAGTTATACTCATGCAGTCATGTCTCGTGTGTTTGCTTGCTTTATGTCTTTTGCAAGAAATAATACAGAATAATATCTCAAAATTGAGGAAATTGTACTGCAATCACCCATATTTTCCTAAAGGTTAGATACTCTTAGATCTCCACCTATACTCCTAATATGGCAACTCACCACCTCTACCTTTAAAATGATGAGTTTATACAGATTACCACATTTACTTTTAATTATGGCAACTTGCCTCCATATACTTCTAATTTAGCGTGGTACTGTGGTTTACCACCCATATCATCAATATTTTGCAAATGTGTACTGTTATAATTGTATTCTTGATTATATTGTTTGCTAGTGCAAAATGGTATGTATATGATCATAGAAGGTAGTAAGAATGCTTACATAAGAAATTATCTTCCACTAATTTTCTACATTCAACACAAGTGAATAGCGGCATGGTGATAAGTGTTCATTTTCTCTTGATTGAAAACTTACATTGAAAATTGTTAAAACTCACAGTGCAGGCAGAAAATCACTTATCCACAGCAGTATAGGTGAGGAATTGCCAATATCACAAGTACTGGAGTGAATCTGAGCCATCTGTCACTCTTGAAAAAGAACAGGTGGTCCACTGAATTTCTGGGAAATAGGGTACCTAACAAAATAACTCTAAACTAAGCTATTGGGCCAGTACAGTTGTACAAAACGAATTGATAATTTTATTGAATCCTTCAATAAATGTCGAGGATGGATGTGGCATAAATAAATGTATAAGCCTTTCTCTTGAGGCAAGCAAATAAGAAATAGAAATGTTTATTTCAATGAAAATTTAGCCAAACCATGAAAACACACCCTACATTGTCAATCTACTAGGTTGTTAGTACATACTACATAGCACAACAAAAACAAACAGAGGAAGGAGATGGTTAAGCGCTTTACAATAATCTTAAGCTCACCTGAGGATTTGTAAACATTCAGATACTGTATCCAATGCAGTTGTCCTAACAGAGGGGGCCTTAACACATGCGCCCTCCAACAGGCGTAGCTTAAGCACATCAAGAAACTTCAACATTGCCAGTAAACAAGAAGAGTCAATCTCCATATTTGTTTTGCACGTGATATCATGAATCTGCAATAGTAAATTTTCAGAAAAAATAGGATATAAGTTTTCAGCAAACAAATTGTCATAAGCAAGCGAAAATCGAATCCAACAGTTTTAATTTGTCAGTCACATTGATCAACAAATATCAGAATTCCAGGATGCAGCACAATATCTTACCAAATATTACAGTTCAGAGTAACGAGAACTGAAAAAATATACTTTTTGCGTTCATGGTCTCCCAGCATAATGATATACACTAGCACTCTTAACTCCACATCTAAAAGTAAAGCTTCGTCGCCTCCAGCAAGATCTCGACCGAGCGGAAGCAGAACCATTACCAGGTGGCAAAAGCCGCGCAGAACGTCGTCAGCTCCGGCGCAGTGGGATACCGCCGCGGCTGTCTCCGCGAGGAATGCCACATCCGAGCCCACCTGCAAATGACACAGCGAGTGAGACCGATACGAACCGAAGCAGAGCAAGTAGAGCCGACAAGCAGGACCGTAAGGGGACCTCGTGAGGGGAGAGCGCAGTAGCGGATGCGGCGAGGGAGGGCGAGGCGGGGGAGAGGAGGACACGGCGGAGGAGCGCAAGGAGGGCCGGAGGGGAGGGCGAGGCCAACGACTCGTCGCGGAGGGTGAGGAGCGCGGTGCGCCACTCTCGTGCGCCGCCGGGGAATGGGGCGGCGGCGGTGGAGGCCATGGGGCACCGTCACCGGTGATCACCGAGGCGGTTGCTGGATTCAGTCACGGCGGCGCGGAACCACTGGACCGACCCAGTGAAAACTTCAGACCAAAGGAAGGACCATTTTGCAGGAAATCAGGGTGGAATACATTAATATCGATCCAAGGAAGGTTCTTCTTACAAAATATCTAGGTTGAGGGGCCTTTTGCAATTATGTAACCATCGGATCAACCTCAGCCATTGGATAACTGTTGAATCATTGCGGCAGTGTTTGGTTCCTGAGATGAAGTAGAACAGAACAGAACAATCTTGTTTTTTAGTGTGTTTGGTTTAGGACAGAGTGGGATGAGAACATCCTAAAAGAGAATATGCTATGTAGATACGGGACGAATTCATCTCTCCAAATCAAGCCGACATGCTTGTCTTGTTTTGATCGCGCACGTCAGAGGGGTGGCGCCAAGGCATGAGCAGAGCTAGGGTCAGGGCAGCGCGGTGGCCGAGAACTGAGCGGAGGGCGGCACGGGGTCAACGTGTGGAGGACGGCGCCGAGACAAGAGCAAAGCCAGTGCGCAATGGGAGTGGCCTAGTGGCCGAGGACCAAGGCAGAGGCCGAGGCGGCGTGGCCAGGGTAGAGGGTGGTGTGGGATCGATGTGCGGAGGGACGGTACTAAGGCAAGAGCAAAGTCGGGGCGTGATGGCGGGGTGGTGTGGTGGCCGATGGCCAAGGCAAAGCCGGCGCGGTGGTTGGGGCAAAGGCTAAGAGAAGAATACTAAACTCGACACTGCCACCATTAGCCATAGACACATCTACCGCACAATACAAGTCTAAGGTGATCTAAGAATCATCTAAGCTTCACTCGACTTGGTATGATTATAAGTTTAAGGTGATCTGAGGATTGTGTAAGGTTGACTTGATTGGCTTGATGTGACTATAAGTTAGACTAGTCAAACATAAATTAGAGATTTTTCAACGCTAGCTGTACCGAGCTTTCTTTCCTTGTATTCTTTTCTCCTATACAAGTAGATACGTTTTTAAGATGATATACCTAAATATATTATTACCGATAATAATAAAATATAACACTGCCTAAATCAATGTCATGTAAATGAGAATAAAAAATTAGAGTTATTTTAGAATATGGAGTTCATTTGAATAAGGCAAAGAGATTATATATAGAGAGAAGAAGAAAGTCGGTTTGGCAGCTGCCGTTTTGGGGTTAGAGACAAGATGGCAGACGGTCCGTGCTACTGCTGTCGATGGACGTATGGAGTACTGACAGGTTTGTGGGCCCACCTCTCTCTTTTCCAGAAGGAAATAAAAGACGAAAATAAGAACAATGAGCTGGGAAATTTAAAAATAAAAACAATGGATGGATTTGGTCTGTGGGTCCATGTTTCTCTTTTCCAGAAAGAAATAAAAGACAAAAATTAGAACAACGAGCTGGAAAATAAAAATAATGAGATGGATTAAAAATTACAGAAAGAAATAAAAAGACAAAAATTAGAACAACGAGCTGGAAAATAAAAATAATGAGATGGATTAAAAAATACAGAAAGAAATAAAAGACAAAAATAAAACAATGAGCTGGAAATAAAAACATCACCGAAAGAAAATACACGCCCAGTGGGACTCGAACCCACAATCGCCTGATTAGAAGTCAGACGCCTTATCCATTAGGCCATGGGCGCCTATTTGACTGTCTTTCAATACTATAATGTCATAATAATTTTATATGTAGGCCCCATTTGAAAGATTTTATCCCGAGTCACATCGAATGTTTAGATACTATTTTAGAGTATTAAATGTAGACTATTTACAAAACTCATTCATAATCGGTGGATTATTGGCGAGACGAATCTAATTAGTCTAATTACGCCATGATTTGATAATGTGATGCTACAGTAATCATTTGTTAATCATGGATTAATTAGGCTTAATAGATTCGTCTCGCGAATAATCCTCTGATTCTGTAATTATTTTTATAATTAGTTCACGTTTAGTCCTTCAAATTGATGCCCAAACATCCGATGTAACACGGACTAAACTTTAGTCGATGGAACCAAACGTCCCCTTAGTTAGTTAAAAAGTTTAAAACTGAACCAAACAAAATATAAGATGAAGCCGGTTTTTTAAATCATAATAGTTTTTTAGCAGTATAAAGTGAAAATGGCCCACTTCTCAGATTCTGCGACTTTATGGTTTACATTGTTCGATCTTTTCACTAGTTCATATAAGTTTATTTAATGTGATTTTAATTGATACATGGAATCACCGGTTCTATTGTTAAGCTTCGTGAAATCGTTCTTTCATATCTTATAGTTGATAGTTTATAACTGTTATTTACGACCTATAGGCCACAACAATTTTTTTAGAATTTTTAAATGAATTAAACACACCCTAATAGGTTTACTAGATTGGAAAAATCAGGGTTATTGTTGAATTATTTATTACCGAATGACGCATCCTGCTCCTTCCGTTCTAAAATATAATATGTTGTGAAGTTATAATTTTATCTTAAATATAGCAATATAATATTTATAAAAGATGGTTTTTATCTTTAAAGCATGTGTTTACCTCCAAACTTGATTACTCATTACTCCACCCAATAACTATCGAGCTTACATTCACCTAACTCGAGAAGAGTAGTACAATCTTATTACTTATCTTTTTATGCACGTAACCAAGTATAAAACTAATATATTTTAAAACGAAAGATAGCATATAATAGAAATATGATGGATTATGGTGTGTTTTAAGTTATCTATACTACTTTAAAAGAAATTAGTGGTGGTGAGTGCAGCTGCTACCACCACTATCACAGTAAACCAAAACTCTCCTGCTTCAGCTTCGCTTATCTCTATTTGTATGGTGTTCTTGTAGTGTTATAAATTTTTTTTTGTTTCAACGCACGAACACTCAGCTAGTATCATATAAACAAGCTCACGTGTTACGTGGTTCTCTACTTTTTATACAAGATAGGGAGGTATTTTAGAATGATGTTTTTTCACTCTTAGTTTCTACGTTTAGCTATTATTAGGAGGAGGATTGGGAATTGGGGTGTCCTGCTCTGCTCTGGTTCAGAACAGATGCGGGCAAAAGCAGCGGCCTCGTCTTTTCGTCTCTCGCCAGTTGGGAGGCCTGACCTCTCGTCTCTGCAATCTGGTTGGAGAATCATCGGCGTGGTGAGGTTGCTCTCGATCGATATCTCATATATATCTCTATCTCCTGTTCTTCGTCACTTCGAGCTCGCAGGAATCTCTCTTGTTCATCTCATCTCGCCTTTGTTGGGGTGGTCGCTTGTTCGTCCTTGTTTTTTTTCCCTTTAATCTGGCGGCTTGTATATGGTATGGATGATCTCTGAGTCCATCGATCTTGCTTTCTTTGCCCACCGTCTTGCTCCTGCGCGCGCGCGCGCGTGTATGGGTTTGATCGATCTCTGCGTACGTAGACGATGCAAGCTTGCTCGTGCTCATCATCTTCTTCGCTTGATTTCCTTTTGGTTGGTTTCCATGCAACTATGCAAGTCTCTTCCTTTTCTTCTCCTAATTTTGTTCTGGTGTGTTGCTGTTAGATCTATGCTTTGCCTGCTCACGTTTCTGCACCATCAACAACTCACAGATCCGCCACCTTCTCGTGTTCTTGTTGGTGGATCAGATGCATTTCATTTCTCTCTCGGTCCATCTCGGTTGTCTCGCAGATAAAGAAGAAGAATGCCTTTTCGGGTTCGGGCTTTTCACATGCCTTCTGTTCCCATGTTCTTGCACCTCTTTGGTCCGGTTTCTTTTGGTCTCATCATCTCACGCAAGTACGTGTGTTTCTCTACTCGCCTTTTGCTCTGCGTCGATTCACCGGGTCTTGTTCATGCAGGTGATTTTGATTACTGATTAGGCCCTCTCAATCAGGACGATGGCCGATGAGACAGCGATGCAGGATCGTCAGCAGTGGTAGTTCAACAGCCTCCTTAATTAATTACAAATATATTTGATGATTTAACGTCTAAAATTTTGCCAGTTTACCAGTTTAATTATTTAACACTTTTTGAAAATGATATGTGTTCATATCTAAATTTATGGCCATGAGTCATAATAGTAAACAATCAAAGTTTTATATCAAATCAGCAAATGTCTAGTACAGCCACCTCCTTAATTAATTACAGCCACCTTTCTGTTTCCTCCTCTTTTGTATGCTGTACAGGATGCACATTGCATGGAAATGGTAGCTAGTTGCTGTACAACTAAGGGGGGCGTTTGGCGGTAGATTCTGATTCCGTTTCTATGGAGAAACGGTAGAATCGCTGCTAAACGGCTATTCTGCCTAACGATTATAGTTCACTGTGCAAAAGGCGAAACTGCCAAAACAGTTTCACACCGATGCATGCATAACTCTAGATGATTTATGCTATTATTTTGTCATTTAGATCTTTTACCCTCTGGTTTCCATCCACTTCTATTGTGCTAAATTTTGCCACAATATTTGTTGATGTTATAAAAAAGGTCTACTAGAACAGTGAATATTACAACTTCATTTTCACACAAGCTTAAAGGTTTTGTACAAACATCAAAACAATTACAAGATCGAGTAGATTGAAAGATGTAGTTATATATAGATATAGACTATTGTATTTATAGAAAAAGAAACAAGCTATGCATATAAAATGTATTTATTCTTTTAATATTAAACTAGCTTGACGCAAAATTACATCAGAAATGGTTTAACGATAAAACAAATAATGATTTACCCCTCTAAAAATAACTCTCTTAATTATATTGTTCACCGTTATTTAAAAAAATTGAAACGGCCCAACAACAGAATTCTCTGGCCGCCGCCTCTGCCGCCGGCGTCCGGCGAAGCTGCCCCTTCCTGTCCCCACCGCCAGGATACGAGGCAGACATCTAGAGGATTTTTGTCCCTGGAGCCATAAGATGTGGGCGCCGCGCTGTGAGGTCGCCGACGTCGGGACCGGGAGAGGGCGCCGTCGCCCTCGCCGCTGGGGGAAGGCGTCAACACAGGGAAGCTTGCATGCCCCCGGGTGACGGGCATGGAAGAGGTACCGGGCCATCTGCATTGCTACCCGTGAGCCGTGAGCCGTGAGGGTAGGGTGTTTGTCTAATTGCCTGAGAGCACTGGCTGTTCTCGGGAGGTATCATGCGTGTGGGCTGATCTTGGTCTGTGATTAGTGAAGTGTGCCGTAGATTTCTTGATTAATTGGGTTGTGGAAACATGATGCTGTAGATCAATTTAGAGTTTCACTTGTGTAGGGCCGATTCTGATCCTATTGCAGTAGATATCAAAATAAACACTGCAAAGTGGAGTATGCCATTTAACTCTGTGGCATTTGAGCAATTTTCCCTTGTTGTTTTAGAACTGTATGATTTTGTGTTGCTGATTATATTCCTAGTTGTGGTCGTTGTTAACTTGCTCCAATTTTGCTACTGAAGCAGTTCAGTGTTAGAGAATCTGTAACACTATCTGATGCTATCTGATGCAAATGAAAATTGAAATGCAATCCTAATTTCTACTATAATCATAACTCACAAATGAATGTTTCACTGTTTCGGTAAGTGGTCCTTTGATGTTCTTAACAATGCCATATGCACACTATGACTAATGCTTACATAGTTACATCCTTGTTTGATGTTTTAGTTGTAGTGGAAAAATATGTTTGTTCAGCACAGTTTTAGTGCTCAATGCTATGTTTTCACCTGAATACTTCTGTCCCTCAGGTCTGCCATGGAATGCAGCTCGGATGAGTCATCAGAGCTAAGTGACACCGATATTGATGACTATGCTGAGAAGTCCTACATGGACCTGAAGTCTGGGAAGCTCATTGTGAGGTTAGGCGATGAGAAGTTCAGATGTCCATTCTGTCCAGGTAAGAAGAAGCAGGACTACCGTTACAGCGAGCTACTTCAGCATGCTGTTGGGCTGGGCGCATCTAATCGTGCTCCAAAGGTGAAGGCAAACCACCTCGCCTTGTCCAATCTTCTCAAGAATGACTATGCTAATGCAGCAGAACCATTACTGTCACAACAAGTAGTTGCCCCAAGTAATCCCCCAAGGCCATTACAAGAGCAGGAATTGTTTGTTTGGCCCTGGATGGGCATCCTCGCAAATGTTCCAGCTGAGAAAATGCAGGGGGATGGAGCCAGTCTGATGCGGCAGCTAGTTGATTTCAACCCCGTGCAATTTACAGCTGTGTGCTGTCCTGAGGGTGGGTATACTGGTTATGCAGTTGTTGGTTTCAGCAAAGATTGGATTGGGTTCAAGGATGCCTTGGCATTTCAGAACTATTTCAAATCACATCGCTTGGGTAAAATGGACTGGAATGGGGCACAAGGACAGGAGAAGAACATCTGTGGATGGCTTGCGAAAGAAGAGGATTACAAATCTGGTGATACAGTTGGTAGGTTCTTGTCTGCAAATGGTGATCTGAAGACTGTTTCTGATCTGGAACATGACCTGTCCCGCAAGACTGAGAATCTCATAGCTAGTTTGTCACACCAGATTACAGCTAAGAGCAAGTATTTGGTGGATCTACAGTGCAAGTGTAATCAAATGAATCTCTCTGTTCAAAGGGCATTGGTAGAAAAGGACTTGCTGCACACATATTACAATGAAGGTACATTCATGGGAATATTCATGTGAACAATTCTGATGCCACAGCTATATGATTGCTGCATAATGTCATTTGCATTGCAAGAATAATAATCTCTATTGTATCTTTTTTTGTTTTGTTGCTGTTACAGAAATGCGACGTATGCACTCTGCTGCTCTTGAGCATTCACTGAAAATTTTTCAGGAGACTGATCAGCTGAGGAAACAGTTGGATGATAAAGAGAATGACATTGAAAGGAAATCCAAGCAACTAAAGAAGTTAGTTGCTCAAACTGAAATGGAAAGAAGAAAACTGGAGAGTGAGATAAAAAAGGTATCAATATAACCCCTACTTTACTTTATGCTACCTCTATCAAAATTGTCTTTACAAATAGCAATGACAGTCTTGTAAGGGATGACATGGTTTGTGAATTCTTACCATATATCTATATTGTTTTTCTATTAGCATTACTTTTACAGTCATTTACAGTTTGGTTCTAGAATATTTTGTCTGGTTGCTCGTCTTTACTACTATGCTATGTCCCTGCAGAACTCTGAGCAAAACGACTCTCTCCATATGGCTAGAATGGAGCAACAGAAGTCCAATAAAAGTGTGCTAATGCTTGTTGAGAAACACAAGGTCTGCAATTCTGCCATTCGAAGTATTAAACTTATCCAAGATTCTTTTCATTTCTCATGTTCTCGAATTTACTCTTTCTTGCAAAAACCTTGGCAGAAAGAGAAGGAGGTTGCTCTGACCAAAATCTTGCAGTTAGAAAAGCAGTTAGATGGCAAGCAAAAGCTGGAACTGGAAATACAACAACTTAAAGGAAGGTTGCAGGTGGTCAAACACATGGGGGGAGAGGGTGTTGATGTGAATAAACTTACTGATGATCTGACGGCAGAATTAAACGAGAAAATTGAGGAGATGGAAGATATGGAAGCTCTGAACCAAGCTCTGATTATTAAAGAAAGGAAGACCAATGATGAACTGCAAGAGGCAAAGAAAGAGTTGATTTTGGTAATGTGATATGCTGGTCTTTTCTTTGAGAAAATCTTCAGACATATACGCCTGTATCAATTTGAATTCCTTGCAATCCAATACTGTTGTACTCTGACCGTGGCTGGGACCTGAGCTTGTGTGAATATTTTGTAGGGCTTGGCAGAGTTGATAGGCCCTCGTAGCACAATTGGAATCAAGAGAATGGGCGAGCTGGACGAAAAGCCCTTCCTTAAAGCTTGCAAGCAAAGATACGGTGCCGCTGGTGCTGAAACAAAAGCTCTTGAATTTTGCTCCATGTGGCAACAGCATCTGAAGGATGCGAATTGGCATCCGTTCAAGATAGTGACAAGGGGAGGAAAGACCGAGGTATGATAAACAGAATGAATCTTCTATCTAGGAACTAGTAACTTGCATTTAATCTCCCGACAAATATATGGTGTGCACTTCCAGTGCTGAGACAGACGCTGTCCGTTTGCAGCAAATCATCGATGAAGATGATGAGAAACTCGTGGGGTTGAAGGAGCAGCTCGGCGAAGAGGTCCACCGAGCTGTGACCACGGCGCTGCTGGAGATTAACGAGTACAATGCCAGCGGCAGCTACGTGGTGCCAGAGCTGTGGAACAACAAGGAGAACAAGAAGGCCAGCATGCAGGAGGCCCTAGAGCACGTCGTGAAGCAATGGAGGCTTCAGAGGCGTAAAAAATGAGCGAGCTGAGCTTCTGAAGGCTTTTGACCAAGCTCGTTGCGTTCAGTAATTTCTGGATGAGATTTTCTTTGTTTAGCTGAAGGTTATATTTTGTGCAATCCTGGTCGTTTATTCGAAACTAAAATCGTTGGGATGAACATGTTGATGTCATGAACTGCATTCTGCAATGATTTTTATGTCAGAACATACAGTTTCTTGGGATCATATAAGAATCTGTTTTTTTACTTTGTGAGACAATTTCTTTGCTCCTAAAAAATGGTCGAGTTGATGGTGGTGGTGGCATCACGTTGCGGATTACTAGTAGGATGTGAACTTTGTATGCAGAGAAATTCAGACTATTTTGTTTCCAAGTGTTTATTTGATGGTTTTTTATGGAGAACTTTGTATCCTTGAAAAGCTACGAAAAGCATGTACTTCTGCTACTTTTATATTTGGTGAAACAATTTGTTACTCCATCGTGTTACACACACCATTTTTTATAAGTCAAAATTTTCTAACTTTAACTAATTTTATAAAAATATATTGATAACTATAATATCAAATTAGTTTCGTTAAATCTGAGTATTATCTTTATTTGATATTGTATATATTAATATATACCCTTCATTCTTTTTTACATGACGTCGTTGACTTTTATCAAAATATTTGATTATTTGTTTTATTTAAAAATCTTGTGCAAATATACAAAAATATAAACTATGCTTGAAGCACTTTTAATAATACAATAAATTATAACAAAATAAATGATATTTCAAAAAAGTTTTGAATAAAACAAATGATCAAACGAATGAGTAAAAAGTAAACGGCGTCATTTAAAAAAGAATGGAGGTAGTGTTTCTTAAAATGAGAAAGTTGAATTTTTTACTTAAAAATCAAATAATTTATAATATAAAATCACACGGAATAAATCATTTTTGGAATATATTTTTTGGAATTGATTATTTTGAAGTAAATTCAATAACAGTGTTTTTATTGAGAGAGAGAAAGATGCCGGCCGGGCCACCGTTTCATCTTTCTCGCCGCCGACGAACTTGGCCGAGCCTGAACCCGCGCCCCTTCCCGTCCCGGTATACATCGTCTCAAACCTGCTGCTGGGGTGCCATGCCACTATTCTCCCGCCACGCATGATCCTGCGCCGCGCATTCCTGGCCAACCCACGCTCCCTCACCACTGCGGCCATCGCAGCTGCCGTGTGGTGCGGGGACCTCGCCGGCGCGGAGGAGGCCTTAGCGTCCAATCCCTGGAAGGCCACAGCCGCCCACCTACAACAGCCTCCTCGTCAGTTACGCCAGGGCGCCCGGTCGCCTCGCGGACGCGCGCCACCTGTTCGACCGAGTTCCGAGCCCGGACGCCGTATCCTACAACACGCTCCTCTCGTGCCACACTGCCACTCCGCCAATGGCGACGTTGATGGTGTCCGGAAGCTCTTCTCCGCGATGCCAGTCAGGGACGTTGCTTCCTGGAACACCATGGTGTCGGGGCTGCCCAAGAGTGGGGCCGTGGAGGAGGCCAAGGCCGTGTTCCTGGCACAGTGAGAAGCTTGCTATTGCTTTTGTCTGATTAGTACTGCTCCTGTGATGACTTTGAGGATTTTTCATGAATCTCAGGGTCTGTGGAGATTGCTACAATGCAGCCAAAGTCATCTCCAAAATCGAGATCGGAGAAATCATTTTGAGGAATACTACACATTTTCATCATTTTAGAGGAGGGCATTCTTCATCAGTGATTATTGGTGAAGAATGTCGATAACAAGGAAACATATAACACTATTTGGTCCTTTGACAAGATGTTGACCATTGTATGCATGAAGCACTCAACAGACATCAGTCAACATGTGGGCAGTCCACCATAGTGGTTTGTTCATACTGTTACTTTCAACAAAATTTTGGGCTTTCCAGGCTGGGAGACTCTGATCATTATATGAGTACAAATCAAAATCCAATATGTATGGAAGGATTGGTGAAGTACGATTTATTTATTGCATATAGGCAGTAGCCAATTAGGGATACGAATGCTCCAAGTCCCAACACTACCATATAGCTGCAATTGTGGATTCCTAGAGTTGTGATTTTATAGAATAGTAAATGACATTGTCAATCTTGAGTTGTAGGCCTGAGTTTGTGCTAGTTTGTGCTCATATATAACATTTAATTCAGCCGTGATTTGTCATTTTTAAGTTGCTGACTGTGCTGACCTGTGGTCCTGCTTGCTGATAGCAGAATTTTGTTGAGATTTAACAAGTTATAATAGAACAGGGCTGACCAATGTCCAATGATGAACTGCAAGATGAAAAGAAAGTGTCAATCTGGTAACATGATATGGAGGTATTTTCTTTGCCAAAATACACAGCTTTATACACTGTCAAGATTTGGTGGTGAATTCAGTAAGAGTAGTTGATGTGATTATTTGGCTGTTAATCTCTGAACAATATGCAGAACCTGCAGGATAGAGGAGTCCATTGTAGAGGATGCTAAAAGTAGGTCATCAGCATCAACATCACACAAGATTCGATCAGGAGGTTGGCGAATACCGTAAACTAAGGTTCATTGCTTAATTCTCTCTTTATTTTCTTCAGAGTAGTATTTGCTGCATGGTAATGAAACTATAGTTTAGTTATCCAGTCACTTTGCCGTCTCATTCAGAATATATCCCCAACTTTCTGAACTTGTGGTTTGAGGTTTGCAACTCCAATTTTTTTAAAAAATAAAAGAACATCATGTAGATCAGCTTATAGACGACATAACGTAATTGACTTTTGATAGCAAATGACATTATGACTTCTCGCGTAGGGATCAAGGTCCAAGAAGGTCCTCGGTACTGAAAATCTGAGATCTTGTACATGAACATAGTTTAGTACTATGTGAATTTTTCCGTACTAAAATGGTACGGAAATTGTCGTCAAATCTTGGATTCAACGAGCAGTTGAATCCTAGGGACGTACGACTTATTGCTGCTAGTCTGATACTAATTGTTAATCTGGAATCAACGAGCTGTTGAATCAAGATTGACCATGCATGCAGGCAACATTTTTTTTGGATGGATCGATCGATTCAGAGTTTCAGACGACGTCCAGTTGATCAGGCGCCACCCTGCCGGCGCCGGCGGCCGTCCTGGCTTGTCCGTGGCAGGCGGCGTCGCAGAGGACGTTGAGGTTGAGGTCGTCTTCCTCCTGGGGCTTGTCCCACTCCGTGTAGACGTCGAGGAAGTAGAGCGCGCAGGCCATGGCGAGGCAGGAGGCGAACATGGGGATGGGCCCGAAGAGCCAGAGAAAGATGGGGCACGAGAAGTAGAAGGCGCGGACGCCGAGCGACCAGAAGTAGCTGCCGCGGTTGAGCGCGGCGGTGACGTAGTCGACGGCGAGCCCCGGCCGGCGGCGGCGGTGCGCGTGCAGCGGCACGTTGACGAGGATGGCGGTGTGGCTGTAGTAGCGGATGGACTGCACGTTGAGGAGGAAGGCGACGAGGAAGCAGACGAGGATGGCGAAGAACTTGATCGACAGCGCCGCCTCGCCGCCGGCGCCCACGACGAGCTGTCCCTGGCCGGGGTCGCCCCCGGCGCCGGAGAAGACGCCGTGCGCCACGCCGCTGGCCATGAGCGCGGCGACGAGGGAGCTGAGCGTGATGGCGACGGACGCCAGCACGGTCGACGCCATGATGCTGTTGCGCATGGTCTGCACCGCCAGCACCGCGTGCTTCCCCGACGGCTCCTCCATGATGTGGCGCACCCAGATGCGGCGGTTGATGGCGTTGATGCCGATCACGGTGGTCGCCGGGCGTCGCCGGATGCGGTGGAGAAGCCACACGTGGTAGGCCACCATGACCGCCAGCCCCAGCGGCACCAGCACGTAGTCCAGCTGCTCCGATTTCCGCTGCATCACGTCGCCGTCGATCTGTAGTAGTGCACTATATCTATCTCTGCTAGTGTTGGCTGGTAGTGCTCGTCGTTTCAAGTTTCAATTCGTTGGCCGGCCGCCGGCGAGTGTGACGACGACACACGTAGTGGAGTGTGGAGTATTTATGCCGGAAGTGGCGTGCACTACACGGTGACGAACTCGATAGTCTCGCTTCAAGTGCTCCACGTGTCAAAGCATATACCCAAGATTACCCAAAAATATATTCCTTCTTACTTTCATAATTCTGAAAAGATTTACTCAGGCTTTAATTTGTTGAGCCATATATTTTAAAAATAATTATAAGATATGAGAGAAAAAAAACAATATCACCTATATATGAAATATGGTAAATATGTGAAATCTGGATTTTGGTAACTTTTATTTTGAATATTAAGAATATATTATTTTCGGAAATCTGGATTACTGGTCATTTTATTTAGCTTTTAGATTTTCAAATGAGAAACCGGTTGAAAAATCCCAATAGAACACCCCCTCAAAATTGGCCGTTACATTTGATAACTTTAAAACAAACTATAACAAAAAAAAACCTCAAAAAGTTATAATAAAAAATACTATTGTGAAATTGAACAATTTAAAGACAAGTATAATGGTGCAATTTCCATATAACAAATCTGGATATCTCCAAACATATAATTATCAGGCAAACTTTATAAAAATTGGCGCTGCGATTGAAGTAAAGAACTAAGGCAGTACCCATTAATTCTTCTGTAACACTCGCTTAAAATGTACTTGCATATTCGTAAAATATTTTAACAGCGTGAAAGCATTTTTTATTCTCATGTTAGAACGCCTAATAATCATAATCATGTGTTTGCACTTGTTTGCCAAAGTTTTAAGTTTTTTATTGCAACATATTCTAATTAAAACAATAAACACAGTATTGTAAAATCTGTTCAAGTCCAAGAACAGAGGCCTAGCTTAATGAGTACGTTGAATGTGCATTAATTTCTTCTGTATTCATTCTTTATTTTAATTTAAATCCTCTTGAATTACGACATTTAATTTTGGTTCGCGATCCTAGGCCAAGAATTCACCATCTACATTGATGTTGGGCACATGCATGTGCTAACTAAAAGAGTTGACCTAGCTAGCCACAACAACAATGAAGTAAGTCAACTTCCGCATGCGCACAAAGCAAGGGGAATGCACTCTCTGTCGTCATTGCTCACGTTGTAAAGTCCAACCAAATCTAAGTTGAATTTATCCATGTTTGAGTTGCATTTCAATTTTCAAGGAAATACATTTCGGATTCATTGTACAAATCAGCGACATCAATAGCATGCACGATAAATATATCATACATGAATTCATGACACATTTGTTCTTGTCAGTCGGTTATATTATATATATGAGCTTGTGTCGCTTCTCTAATTTTATTATATGAATCATTAATTAGATTTAAACAGAGGGACCTTCTAAAGAACCGAGTGATGGAAAATATTTCTTTTTTTTTCCGACAAAAAGTTATAGCTATTGGCATATTGTTTATTTGGTTCGTGATTCTAGGTCAAAGATTCGCTATTTCCGATTAATGGAGATCAAGCATGCAAATC
Organism: Zizania latifolia; assembly: GCA_000418225.1. Taxonomy (NCBI): domain Eukaryota; kingdom Viridiplantae; phylum Streptophyta; class Magnoliopsida; order Poales; family Poaceae; genus Zizania; species Zizania latifolia. Next base: position 159,501 of record KE373067.1, read on the forward strand.
AAGGCTATGGTTGCCTGGTTGGCACGGTTTCAGATTTTTTGATCTACTCAAACGAGCTTTAATAAAATTTGGATTAAAGTCGTAGATGAATTATTGAAGATATTTAGTTGAGTCATCGAGATTTTATTTTATACTAATATTAAAATTATAAACCATATTATTTTACCATACAAATTCCAACAAGTTCTAGATTCAATATAAATTAATCTCGAAGTTGTAATATGAGTATCTTTGTCTCAATCGTTCTAAATGGAACTGTACAGATCATACGTGTATATATATGCAGGCATAATATATTTCTCGTTTTGTGCAGAATGATCCACGCATACATCTCCTGTAATTGTCATCGCGCACGTCTAGCTAGCTAGACAAAGTCAGAAACCTCATTAGTTTGGCAATGGCCACCTTTAATTACAAAATAAAAAAGTCATATAATCTAATTAATTAATTCGTAACAACGCGTTGACCTTAATTGGCGTGTCAATCCGTGAAGAACAATCTAAATTTGATATGTTTGTTAACCATACTTCGAGCTACACATATAACCTCTTACCTCATAATTTATTACTCACTCCCTAATTTGACTTTTGCAGCATCAGCATACTGCGTGTACGTACGTACGTACGTATTTGGTCGATCCATTGCACAAGCCAGGAGAATACAAATGCGACTCATATTCTTGCTTAAAATCTAAACAAATTAAAACAAATGTAATGGGCTTGGTCAAATTAATCGGGTTGCAATTGTTACGTGGGCCGGGCCGTAAAACTCGTCGGCCCAGTCGCGTAGTAGACTCGCTGACATGTGGGCCCATCGGACTCCGAGCTAATCGGATGCATCGCTTCGCCTCCGCGTCGTCCCTTCCGCCGCCGCCGGCGGCAGTGGCGGCGGCTGCTGCGGCCAGGTTCGGATCGGCGACTCCGCGGGGCTCCCGAGCGCTGTCCCTGACCACCGTCGCCACTTGCGCATGGCGCCGCACGCACATGCGCTCCTCGTCCGCTTCGGCGGCGGCGTCTGCGGCGGCCGCGGTGGAGGAGGCGCGGCAAGGTCGGAAGCAGCTCGGAGCGACGCCGCAGATCTTCGAGTACCTCCTCGCCAACGTGCGCGAGCACCCCGTGCGCCCCTCCGCCCTGTCCCTCTGTGTGCGCGTGTGTTCTGTCTCGGGCAAATTTTTGCCGCCGTTCCGTGCGAAATCCGCCATGCTCTGACCGATGTGCGCCCGTTTATCCTATCCTGGGAAAAATTATCAGGTTCTCCGGGAGCTCCGCGAGGAGACGGCGACCATGAGAGGTAGCCAAATGCAGGTGCGTGGTATACATAAACTTTAGCTACGCTTCTTACATGAGCTCCTTTGGCTGAATCACAAAGCACGCATTCATTCATGCTGGTTCGTTTGCATTTGGCGTATACCATCAATTCAACCAACTATTCAACTGTTAAGAATCCGAACACATATTGTGCTAATCATTCCGTTGCTCCGGCGTGGTGTCTGCACTTCAGCAACATTGCTGGTCATGCTTTTCCCCTTCCTTCTAACCTACCTTAATGCAGGCTCAATCTTGTTAGCTTGTAAGGTTTTGAATTGACATTCTGGGTATGGAATGCACGCGTATAATTATGTCCAAACTATTTAGTGAGGATGAGTCTACCATTATTTTAGTGTCATCCCCCCATTTCCCTAAAATAGCCCTAAATTTTCAAGTTAGCATATCAAGGAAGCCACTTCATGCATATTTGAAGTATTATTTCTAAAAAATGAATGTTACTGTTTAGTGTTTACAAACATTTCGGAAATCAGGTATAATATTCACTTTCAGCTGCTTTCTTTATCTTGGTAGGTCTCACCCGCACAGGCTCAGCTGCTAGCAATGCTTACACAGATTCTTGGGGCTCAATGATGCATTGAAGTCGGCGTCTATACAGTATGTGAATCGACCTAGTGTTTTCTATTATGTATTTTTCATATTTCCACTCTCAGTAAGTAAGCACTGAACAGTGAACACAGCTAAGTTATTGTTTCTTCTTGGAGCCAAAGCATGCTCTATTAATGTTATATCAATTGTTGATGATTTTTCTTGATTACCACTCATTAAACTCACTAAACCTTTTGAATGAGCTACTTTTATAAAAGCTACATATTTCTGCAGAATGAATAACCTCATTGTAGCACTCATTTAATCTCTGCACCGGGATATTCATCGTTAGCTGTAGCACTAGCTCTTCCTGAATCAGGTCATTTTGTTGCTTGTGAAAGGGATGAAAGATGCCTAGAAGTTGCCAAGAAATACTATCAGCGTGCTGGTGTTGCACACAAGGTGATCACCTCTTTTTGCTTGATGAGAAATGCATCATGAACTTCATAATTTTCTGTACTTGTTGTTTACAGTTCATTCCATGTGATGTTTCAGTAGGTCGTGTTTGGACAAAAAATCCTTTAGGGGCATGCCATTTAATGGATCACATTTGTTTGTACATCATCTAATTTGTATAGGATTAGTCAAATCACGGACTAAGGCAGATCGTAATAATCAATATTCAAGCAAGCATCTTATAATGCAGAACAGATGATTCCCTATTTAGTAATGTTGACTTTTAAAAGGTATTTCTGTTATTCACTTTTCTCTACGGTTTGTGGGTGTGTCGTGTGTCCTGTACTATATGTTGCTTATTTGGGCTATTGCAATACAACTAACTATTCAGTGTGCAATATTCTTCCTCTCATGACTTTTAACCACTCATTAAAACTGAAATCTTTACCTTTTTGGAATCACCTAGAATGTACAGTATGGCAGTAATTCAGTAACCAGTTTGTTTTCTTGATTTGATTTCTTGTGCTAATCTGTCAACAAATTCCTTAGGTTGATGTCAAACACGCTTTAGCTGCAGATTCCCTAAAGTCACTAATTGATCATGGTGAGGCTAACAGGTACAGTATTTTTTATGGTATAATCCATTACCGTATTAGTTGGCCTCTTATTTGGTCTAACAAATCCTATCTCTTCTACTTTTTTCTAGTTATGATTTTGCATTCGTTGATGCAGACAAGAGAATGTATGAGGAGTATTATGAACTTCTACTTAAGCTAGTAAGATTAAATGTGGTCTACCTTTCTGTGTTGCTTATAACTATTTCTTGCCTATAGCAATTTTGGCCCTTCATCTCTGCTCCTCATAGCTTTTTTCACATTACTATAGAAGATTTTCCATTCTTGTTGCAAGCGTGCCTTTTATATTTTGATTGTTTCCTGTATGTTGAGCATTAAATTTTGTTATGCTGCAGGTAAGAGTTGGTGGTTTGATTGTAATAGACAATGTCCTTTGGTATGGACGGGTTGCTGATCCGCTAGTAAGTTAATTTTCCTTTTTTATTTTTGACATGACAGAGATGATACAGGATAGAAAGTGGATAGCTCTTTTCTTGAATTTATCTCGAGGAAATTATCTGCAATGTTTTCTAGGTGAATGACCTAAAGACAATCAGTATATGAAACTTCAACAAGAAACTTCTGGAGGATAATCGTATCAACATCAGCATGGTCTCTTCCTCTCACCACCTCTAATATGTTTGGTATATCGCATAGCTATTTGTCATTACTTGCAAATGTTAACTGCAATAGAAAATTATTGATATGTCTGCACAAGTATATTGACGTTGAGAGCTTGTGAGGAGACCTGAACAGTGAACACTGACAATGATGTATAGCAGTACTGCAATGGAGCACAGTACATATAAGTCTGGGTTTTATTTGGTTAATATTATGGTGTATTCAAGCCATGATCATGTATACCTTAATGTGCATAGTCAAGTTTTCTCTCTTTCTAACTGTCGATTTGCTCTGAAACCTCTCTATCTCCTTTTACCCAAACCTTCTTTTGAGCACCATGTTCAGTTTTTGTATAGCTTCAGTGAGAAGACAACGGTATGGTGCTTTTAGAACCATTCGAACAAATATCCAAGTGACAACATAATATTGATATTACTTGATTTTCTTGTTATACATCTATACCATAATTCAGTTGGCACAATACCGAATGCCTTCTCATTTGTTATCTGTCAATATCACATATCTGTTCTCTAGCTGACAACAGTATCATGTGTTTTTTAGTAACTTGCAGGTGCCAATTGGGGACGGGATGACAATTTGTCGGAAGCTAGTAGATACCTGACTTAACAACACACTTCCTAGACCTTGTTAACTTCCCCTGGCCAAAGTCAACCTCTCAGAGATCAAGCTGCTTTCAGCCAATCGGGTAAAACAATAACATCTGAGAAACACCTCTGGATATTGAACATATCTCCATAGATGCAGTGAGGTGTGTATACTAAGAATTCTAACCGCCATGGAGGCATGGAAGAAACCAAAGTTATATCAGACGTCTATTGTTGTATGGAGGAACACAAACAGTAGCAAGCCAATTTTTCTCCAAATGGGCTTCAACCTGTCTGCCATTAGATGTGTGTTCGGGTGATATAGTTGCTGCAGTTTGGCTACTCACAGTTGCACATGGCCCTTATGGAGAACAAGTCAATGAATTACATATGGATTGCTTCATGCTTGTGGTAAGATGTCTCATGTATTTTACGAAGAGTTGGTGCAATTAAGTTGGTCGGTTTTCATTTCCGTTGCAATTGACTGAAATTTTGTTCAAGAGGGATTAGGTACATGGATCTACGTGTTAATTACTAAAAGGTACTCTGTTTCATGAACTTTATTTTTGAGATAAAATTAATAAATTAGTCGTAAGAGTAAAGATTAAAGCATTCTTTATTAATAAGAAAATAGTATTGTAAATTAAAAGGTAAGGAGTATTGAAGAAATAAAATTTATTAATTTGCGAACTAATGATAGGTAATGAAATAGAAATTAAATTTCTGGGGACAAAGTTGAAAGGCTATAAATGAAGTCTTCTTGGGACTATAAATGGAGTTTTTTAGATGAAGTATTCCTTATTTTTCACAAAAAATACATATGTGATCCAATATTTGTCTCTAATATCTCACTGAAATGTCAGTAATATCGAGGGGCAAACAAGAGAATATATACATTTTCAGGTGCAGAGGAAAATGTTTCCCTTATAAAACCTTATTGTATTAAGGGCATAGTCACCGATGTTCAGACGAGTTCTCCAAATGTTTCACTGTGCCCTGAAGAAGACTACTAATGCAGTACAGTACTAATTAGCAAGTAGATCAAAAACTCTTCGCAGCTAGCTTAGAACAAGTCATGTTTGTAGACTTGTGACACAATGTTATGTTGTTTATTTGTTTTGTTACCTGGCTGGTTTTCTTTTCTCTGTTCTTGTTCTTGGATCAACTCACAGTGGACCGACTAATTTTGAAGTCTCACTGAAAACTTGATTTCTGTCAAGTCATGCCCAAAGTCAGCGTTGGATTGAACTCGCGTTCATACTACTCTTGAATCCTGGACTGCCATGAATTTCAACCCTGCTGTGTGACGATCACACATGCCAGAGTTTCATGAATTCACACAGCTGTTGATTCAACTCAACAACTATTACTATCAATATTTATTATAAGAGGGATCAGACAATCAGTTGGTGTAGCCTGTAGCTATCTTCAGTTCTGCCCTCCAGCAATCCAATGTGCAATGTCAATGGAGAAATCCCAACAAAATCTACAGATAATCCATCCAGTATCATTTACAATATATTAAGTTTCCCTATTCATGTGGTAATCCGGTTTATCCATTATATAAAAAAACATGTGTGGTAACTAAACTGTATTATTACTGTGTATGACATGAACTCCATGTTTAAGGTCAGGGCTTAAATATTCTGACATTATTGCTGAGTACCATGAACTTAATATGAGATTTGTTTAGCTATGCAAACCTAAACTAGTCCCTTGACCCATCTCCATTACTGAAGCAGATTTGATTAGCTAATTTAAATGAAATGGATGACTTGGCCAGCAGGAGGCTTTCTAGCCTGGCCATGTAATGCCTGCCATGCGAGTGAACATTTTCCAGTCAACTATAGAGATATGTTTATTTTTATAAGCCATATATGCATGGTTTGATTGAGTCATGTCAACTATTGCAGGTGCCCAACAAATGTTTGATTACCATCATGTCATAAAGATCTTAATGTTAGTTAGTAATAACCTAAAATATGATGTCCACAAAGCACATGAAGAAAACTTATATGTACTAGGTACATGAAGAAAACATGACATTTAATATCACCACTCTACTTTTGTTCGAATCATGTGTCCAGCTACGTGTGAAAATGATATCAGTAAATTCATAATAGAAAATATTTATTTATATTTTTGATAATTTATAAATATATAAATAGAAAAAACAGTGTAGATATATGTACATCACAAGCTATGTTGCACCGGCAGATCTACAGTGTTGTATGTACTGTCACGGGATGACATCGTAATTATCAGTTTAACCTTTTTAATTCAATATTGATGGCAACAATTAGATCTGTCTGATAATCTCAATACTCTATTGAAAACCGTAACTATAAGTTGGTAAGTTTATGGTGGTATCACTGATCTTAGAATTCTAAATCCAACTTTCGACAAAATGTTGTCTATTTGAGAGATCAGAAGTAATAATTTTTTATATACAAAACATCCTCTATTTGAGAGAAGAAGTAATAATTATATTATCTTACTTAAAAACCAGGTTTAATTGCTTCTGCACTTACCTCCATGACTTGAGACTTGAGAGCCAGTGTCCCTCTCTCCTCAGTGATTTATAGGCAGCTGCAGCTTCCTCTCTCAGCTCAGAAGTCTCGAGCTCAGCTTCTCCCAAACTAAAATCCCCACCGATTTGGCGATTTCTCCTCTCGCGAGCGCAATGCACCAACCTTGATTCGCGCCAACCAGCTGCCGGCGGCGCCGCCCATTCCGTCGTGTCTCCGGCGAGCCTGCGACAATCCAACGACTTGTCCGGAGGTGAGAGACCAAGAAGAATCGATCCTTCCTGGGGATTATGTCTTGCTGTACTGTGTTTGCATGACTGAATTTACCTGGTCATCTGATCTAGAGTGCACCGTACTGGAATAGTGGGATGAAGTTGAAATCTTTTCTGCGTGCAGCAAATTAACCAAACATGAGTCACATAAAAAAAGTAGTGTGCTAATGATATACAGACTGAGGGCACATGGCAATGGCTCATCAAAACATTTGCGATTGTTTTGTGTGCACCTCTTTTTACTGACTTCGATTCCTTTTATAAGTCGTTTTAGTGATCTTAACTTTTTTTTCAAATATAAGTCGTTTTATAACTTTTAGTCAATTTTTCATCTTTTATTTTATGTTTACCTTGTCAAATAAATGCCAACCCTCTCACAAATAAACAACTTACCTTTTTCAAACCAGAATAAATGAAGGACAATAAAGTCATTTGTGTTGATTTCTTAATTATTGTATATAAGTCTAAAATGACTTATATAAGAAATCAGAGGGGGTATATATGTTTTAGGACTGGAGGTTCTGTTTACAACATATGAGTTAAACAAGATTGACTAGGTTGAGTGTTTGATTGACAGTCACATGGGCTGTTTGACTGTTCTGAAGAATTGGTGTTTCTTATCATTGTTATGCATCATTGTTTTTTGGGGATTCAACCTTTGGTCCTTTACTTAAGTGTTCAATTTTCAACTATTTTGTACCCATGCTTGCCTCATCAATATTCAACATTGCTTTATTTAATACTCTCTTCGTCCCACAAAGACTTTACTTTTGAGATAAAATTGATAAATAGTGGTGAGAGTAAAAAGATTGTCCCTTATTAGTTATTAATAAGAAAGTAATATTTGATGGTAGCTAAGGAGTTAAAAATGGAGTCTTTTAGGGACAAAGTTGAAGAGCTAGAAGTAAATTCTTTTTTTGGATAGAGGGAGTAAAATCCAACTTGGGTGAGACAAGGAATTCTAGCTATATGTAGTGAATCTTTGAAGGAATTCTAGTGCCACAAAAAGGTTTAATTAACTGCAACACATGCACATAAGGATTAACAGCAACTTCCAATGTTTTTTAGACTACAATTTTCTAAGCAGTAATTTATGTATTTAGTGGGGAAACATAATAGGTTTTGATTATTTTTTATAACAAAGCAATGAAACTACTCGACATCCTATTTGTTTTTGGTAGTAATGGAAGACCCTACACATCTGGTTCTTCAGACAAATATCTTACAGAGAGTGGTTCATGCAATTTTTTTTGTGATTCTGTCACTTCTCTGGAGGTATATTTACAATTTATCTATAAGGATGTGGATGCAATGTTATTTACTATAAACACCTTTTTTTTCAAAAATATCATTATTTCAATCTAAGGATGACAGTTTTAATTGAGCCCTCAAATTTCACAACCCTTGTATCAGATCAGCTGAACCAAGATGGCAGAAGGTGTGGTGTTTGCTGCTCTATGCAAAATCGGATCCGTCTTCACATCATCAGCAAGCATAACATTAGGCGCACGTTTAGATGCAAAGCTGACGGTGATAAGTGAGATCGAGAATCGAATGAAGCAGATTGAAGTTGAGCTCAAGCTGATGCAAGCTTTCCTGCGCCAAGCTCAGAAGCAAGAAGGCTATGGTGAGCCCACAGAAGTCTACTTGCAGGAAGTAAGAACAGCTGCTTTTGAAATCGAGGACATCATCGATGAGTTTCTCTACCTGTCAGCTAAACACAAGAACAGGTTTTTTGACGGGGAGTTGATGAGTTACTTCCGCAAACTTGGGAAATCTTCTTGGCACAAGATTGCTAGAGAGCTGAAGGATGTGCAATCTCACCTTCAGAATCTCCGGAATTTGCGGGTGCAGTATGAGATTCAGCTGCCAAATGGCAGCAGTGGAGTTTCAACCGATGCAGGAGATCACCGCCTTCCGCATCATCTTTCTTACCCAACAGATGAGATGGTGGGTGTTGAAAAAGAAAGGAAATTGGTAATTCAGTGGCTGAATGCGAGAACAAGCTGGACATCAGTCATCACGGTCTGGGGGATGGGAGGATCTGGGAAAACAACTCTTGTCGATGGCATCTACCAAGATGAGAGGATCAAGAACCAGTTTGATTGCCACATTTGGATCACAGTGTCCCAGAAGTTCAATACTTCTGACATCATCAGGAAAATGGTGCGGCAAATCTTGCACCGTGCATGCCCATCCAACATTGACAGCTTAGATGGCAGAGATCTGACAGAAACCCTGCAGAGAATACTGAAACATAGAAAGATCATGCTTGTGCTAGATGATGTGTGGAGCACAGATGTTTGGATGGACCTATCAGGCACAGTAAGCAGAAGCAACAGCTATGGAAACAAGGTCATAATAACAACCCGGATCAAAGAAGTTGCCTCTTTGGCAAGCGAAGAACAGGTTCTTGAGCTGCACAAGCTAAACGATGCCGACTCTTGGAGTCTCTTTTGCAGGTGGGCATTCAAGAACCGCATGGATAGAGCTTGTCCTCCAGATATGGAGTCACTGGGGAGAGAGATCGCCGGCAAGTGTGATGGTTTGCCATTAGCAATAGTGACCGTGGGTAACATGCTCTCATTCAGAAAACAAGACATGGAAGAGTGGAGCAGGTGCAATGATCAGCTAACCTGGGAGCTGCGCGACAGAATGCGTGACCAGGAGCTGAGCTCAGTGGTGAAGATTCTGAAGCTGAGTTACAAGCACTTGCCGAGCCACCTGAAGAATGCATTTGTGTTCTGCAGCATCTTCCCGGAGGATTACAAGATTACAAAGAAGAGGCTGGTCAGGCTGTGGGTTGCAGAGGGCCTCATCAAGCCAGAAAAGAGAAGAACAGTTGAAGAGGTTGCTGAGGAGTACCTGAATGAGCTGGTTGACCGATGCCTGCTACAAGTTGTGGAGAGGAAGCACTTCAGGAAGGTGAAGGAATTCCAGATGCATGACATCGTCCGGGAGCTGGCCATTTCTATATCAGAGAAGGAGACCTTCTGCACGATGCATGGTAAATCACAGCTTGGTGAGCCTGGATACAGGTGCCGCCGTTTGTCAATTCACGAGCACAACGACAGAATCATGTCAGTTTCAGATGCTTCTCTCCTTCGTTCGCTCTACCATTTCGACATCACCTGTTCTTCTTTTCCATCAGCGGGCACAGCACGGAGTGCCAGGTATCTGAATGTTCTGGAGCTGCAAAGTGTTCCTGTCACAGTTCTGCCGGAAGAATTGTCAGGCCTGTTCAACCTACGTTACCTTGGTTTGAGGAGAACGAAGATCAAGCAGCTGCCACGATCGATTGACAAGCTGTTCAACCTCCAAACACTTGATGTTTATCTTACCAGTGTAGATAAGCTGCCAGCTGGGATCACCAAGCTGAAGAGGCTAAGGCACCTGATTGCCGGAAAGTTGAGTGCTCCACTGTACTGTGGGATTCTTGAGACGTCCAGAGGTGTTGAAGTTCCAAAGGCTGCATGGGAATCAATGGAGCTGCAAACTCTCAAGGGTGTTCTCACAAACATGGATCTCGTGGAGCATCTAGGGAGCATGACACAGCTGAGGACACTGGCAATCGAAGATGTCGAAGAACACCACTGCCCCAGGCTCTTTGCATCCATCAGCAAGATGTGTTTTTTACGCACACTGAAGATCCTGGCAGCTGAAGGGAATCAGGGTCTCAGCTTGGAACAACTGAGCTGCCCACCACAGAACTTGCGCAAACTCTGGCTTAATGGAAGGTTGCATCGGAGTGTGATGGAGTCGCCTTTCTTTCAGACAGTGGGAGCTAAGCTCGAGAAGCTCCATCTTTCAGGCAGCAAGATGAGCATTGATCCATTCCTGTCCATCTCATGTCTCCCCAACCTGAAACTTCTCACGGTTGATGACATCTACGACGGAGAGAGCATGGTATTTCAGAGTGGCTGGTTCCCCAAGCTCCACACGCTTATCATGACCAACCTATCGAGCATCAGGTCGATGGCCATGGAGCAGCAGACAATGCAGAGCCTCCAGTGGCTAGCAATGGTCAACTTCCCTGAGCTCAAAGAGGTGCCTCATGGCATCGAGTCCATCGTGTCGCTGCAGAATTTTATGCTGGTGAACATGCATGATGAGTTCATGGAGCGTATTCAGGGCGAGGACAAGGTGAGAGTCCAGCACATTTCCACAGTTCGGTACTTGGACAGGACAAGAGGCATGGAGAGACGCCTCTTTCAAGAATGATAAATAGGTATGTTTGATTTGATTTGATGAATATTGTATTCTATCAGTTTAATATTATAAATCGTTTAACTTATTATAAGTCAAACTTCTCTAACTTTGACCAATTTTATAGGAAATATACTAACAGCTACAACATCAAATTAGTTTTATTAAATACACCATGAAATATATCTTAATAGTGTATTTATTTGATATTGAATATGTTAATACTCTTTCCGTCCTAAAATATAAGGCGTATAAGTTTTTGGCATGGTCTTTAATTTAGAACTTTGACCATTAATTTTTTCATAAAATATCATCAACAACTATAAAATTAATATCAAACGAAAGTGTTTTATATACGAATTGAACTATATCACACGCATAACAAAAAATACATACTTTTAGCTTAATTATTAGTCAAAAGTTAAAAAGATCAACTTTTTTAAAATTCATGCACGCCTTATATTTCTAGACAGATGTAGTATATTTTATTTAAATTTAGTCAAAATTAGAGAAATTTAACTTAAAAAATCAAATAATTTATAATATGAACCAGAGGCAGTAAAATTCTATATACATCTTCTCAGAGAACAATGAGAAATAGAAATGAAGTAGCAGGGGAATGTTTCTGGCTTTGCACATTAGCAACTTCCTGAATTGCGATGCCCCTGAGTTCTGCGACTTCTGTCTGTTTAGGTTATTCTCCAATTGCTAAAAATAAGAGCATGTGAAAAAAATCGCGAGCTTATGTATATGTTGTTTCTTGCATGTCAATTCCATATGGACTGAATTTAATCTCTTTCTCTTAGTTGGAACCTTGAGATGCGAATGACGTGACAGTTTTCTTTTTGTGTATTGTTCAATAGGCCAAGAAGATCCATTGTGCCCAATAAGCAGATCAGACTGTCAGAGTACTAGACGTTTGAAGGACGAAGAACTTGTGAGCTATAGGAGAACTGAATTCGGTCGTGTATCATCCATCTTTGTGTAAATTATACTTCCACTGAAACTGATCGATGCTGATATAGTGATATATCTCTATTCACGATCAGAACAGAGCAATATACATATATCCTGTTGATGTTTGCATGCCTGCGAGAATGCATTGATCCTGTTGAAGTTTACCTGCCTAATCTCTTGAATGAAAAAACTAATGCCAGCCAATTATGTGTGATAGATCCTAAGAAAGTAGTTGCTGTAACCTATGAGCCATATGAAACTGCTGTCAGCTCAGAAAAATAGACAAATCAATAACACTTTGTGTGATATGTTGGGTAATTGCAGTGAGTTTGGAAACCGTTAAATTTGGGTCTAGACAATTTTGATCTTGTGCTTCAAAAATCTGGTGCTATACACGAATCTGAATTACTATGTCGTCCTTCTAAATTTTTCGATGAGAAGCTAGTTGAAAAATCCCAACTAAACATGCTATCAAACTCATCTCTCCAATTCGAGAAAATTGTTTTTATTGCCTCATAATGAAGCATCGAGTTAAGTAAAAACTACTTCATATATAGTTCATGCACATGAACATGCTTTTTAAAATGAAAATTGAAAGCCAGTGAAAACAAAAACCATAGGTAAAATGGCAGGTCTTTCATTTCTAGTACCAAGCTTTTGCCCTTTGCACAAACAGCTTCTCAAGTTGTTCTATACTCCAAAGAACATTGGTCACTAATAGAATCCACAAGGGGAACTTTCCCTGTTATAATAAAACTGTATAATTGGCATTACCAGTCTGGATTTCTATCCCCACACGGCCTAACTAACAAATCCTCTGATGTTTCAGCAGGTTTAACTGGAAATCACTGCTGCAATTATCAGCAGCACTGCTGCAAGAAGCCTGGAAATCCTCTGATGTTCAGCTTGCGCCGATGACTTGCTGCTTGCCTTCTGTGGCCTGGAAGGTTTCCATAACACAAGGTAAAGAGGTCAAGAACATGATGTATCTATCACTCAGCCAAAGAGAGGAAACATGTTGAGCTGAAACATACTTTTGCAGGTCTTTCAGTAGACCACAGTAAAGTGCGTTATCAGGCAAGATCATTTCAGTGATGTTGTAGCCCAGTGGATCAGCAACTTTCACATAGACCTCCTGCCCACCGTACCAGTTATCCAGCTTCTCAGCTCGGAGATTCCAAATGCCAACATTGTCAAGGGAGACTAGAACCGCAGTCCACCCTCCAGGGAACACCTATCCACAATGAAAATGTGGCAATTTTGCGTTATTCAGAATGCCCAAGGATGGATATCTTTGAAGCACACAACTTTGGTTCATGATCAGATTTTGTTCAAGCTGTTTACCTGAGTGGTGCTGCGAGAGATGGAATCCCACTTGTTGTACCCACCCCTGCTGCTTGGTGTCCACTCACCATAATCCATCCTGAACCCATAACATGGTAAGTGAAGTAGAGTGCTCACTTAAATGATCAAGCTGGTTTCAAGAATGGATGAAAGAAAACATTTTGATTGTTCATCACATACCCAACAACAAAGAACGAGTAACCATCCAGATGGTAGGTCTGCACATCAGTGTCGTTGTTCTGAAAGACGATCTCGAGGAAGCCCTTGTAGGAAGCGTTCAGTGCAGCTGAAGCCATCTTTGGTGGCGCATTGCTTGGCATTGTGGGGAAGTCAGTCTTGTATACTCCGGTCAGGTTGTGGAGATCGGCAAGCCTCAGTGGAGTCTCGGGGGGTGAGTATGAGATCCTGTTTATCGTCCTACGACGCTTACCATTGATGCGCAGGGGTATCTCGTTCTTCAGAACGAAGGTCTGAGTGATGTTGATAGAGTCATAGTGGAATGATCCCTGTGGGTTTGGACGGGCAGCACCTGAACTCCCGTTCATTCTGAAAAATACAGTATCAATGGTATCAGTGGAGAACATGCCATCTTCAGATATAGTCACCGAAACTACAGTCTTTACAAATAAATGATGCTTACAATGTAGACAAGTAACAGCAATTATCACCAGCGTCTCAAAAGGTTAATAATGATAATGGAAGGGTATTTGCAAGTCGAGAGCACAGTAGAGTACTTTAGGTTTAGGTAGTGTTTAGTTTGGAGGTAAGTATTGATGAGATGATAAGATAACCCATGTTAGATGTCTAGTTGAATGGATAAGATGAGATAATTTTTGTTTGATTGAATATATATAACATAGATGAGATCAGTCTTAAATTTAGTAAGCACCTATTGTCATATATATATATATTTTTAACTAAAATATAATAATATGATATCTTGTTTTGTAGATTAAATTGTAATAAGTATAACGGAGTGATTGAATTAAAAATTGGATAAATGGTCTAGGAGAAAAATCATTTAAATATTTGTAAACAAAAAGTAAACTTTTTCCAACTAACTAGGAGATGACACGACATCTCATCTAAACTTAGATAGACTTATCTAGTAAATTTTTCAATCTCTCTATCCAGCATATTAAAGAAATATTTTTCTATGTTTATCCCATCTATTCTTAACCTCTAACCAAACAGCTGACTAAAATGATCCTATCCAGAATATCCAAGCAACAAACACTATCTCAGTGATCAGCACTGACCTGATAGACCTGGCCTGGTTCATAGAATAGTACTTGTCGTAGAAATCATTTGGAGCATCAGGGAGGGGACCAGAAGCACTTCCTTTGGAGTTTGAGTACTGCAGGATGGCTACACCAGGGACATCGCCCCAGCTAGGCTTGTTCACGAACCTTGGGCTCGCCACAATGTAGTAGTCAGTGCTCGCATTTTGGTCCATGGTCACCAAGAAAGAGTATGACTGCCCCACATGGATGTCCAGGTTGGTGTAGTTTTGCTGCATAGTGTAGGTTCCTTCAGCCTCTACTAGCAGCATGTTGTGGTTCTGGATTCTGAAGTTGAGGCTAGTTGATGTGCCGACATTGTGAACACGGAAGCGATATGTTTTGCCTGTCACAAGTATATGTATGTAAACATTCTGATAGCTGATCAATAGTATGCATCTGTAAACATCCTGATATCTTTATGTAGATGCAGCTAGACATTCAGACATTGGAAAATCTGGCTTTTGCAGCTATGATAAAGATGCAAATTTGAGGGAAACATAAGGGTACTCAAAGACATAGCTTACCTGGCTCAACTCCGACAATTTCATATTGAAGGCCTTCTGGAACCAATGTGGAGTCATATCTGTAAGGGCCCTTCCCATTGATCAGAATTCCGTCCGGTATCCCAAGATCGTTGCCATTATCTAGCATGTTCCTCAATTCCTACATTTGACAGAGGGCTCTTCTCACAATCAAAGAGAACAGACAAATACTTCTTGCAAATAGTAAAGCATCATAGCTTACTCCATATATCAAACAGTCACTGTGCTTATACTGCACACTACATCACAAGTCTCATTATGTTATCAGGTCAGGATTGCACCAAGTTGAGAAATGACTCTATGATGAACACCATATTTCCCTTGTTTTCGAAAAGAACAGCTCGAAGAATAGTTCTATATAGGGGAAGAGCCATGTTTGCAACATAAACCAAGAAGGATCACTATGCCAGTTGAGATATCAAGAAAGAAACTCACTATTCTCTCAGGCTATCTATGAACACTGACACTGTCAACTAAATTGCAGTCACAAACAGAAGAGCTCAGAGCTCAGAGTAGCTTACGACGTGGCTCTTGGTGTACCAATCTCCGATGAACAAGGTGACGTCGCCGTCAGGCTGGCCGAAGGGGACCGGCACGACGGCGCGGTTGTTGACGGTGATGGAGCCGTACCCGCCGGCGGCTCGCTGGAGGCCGAGCGATGGGAAGTAGAAGAAGCTGCCGATCTGGTCCTTGAGCTGGAACTGGTAGGTCCAGTTCCAGCCGGGAGGGATCGGGCAGTTGGTGCCGGAGACGCCGTCCTGCCATGAGTTCATCCTCATCTGGATGCCATCCCTGCCATGCCATTTGCAGGAGAAGTGAGCTCTCCATTGCCGAGAAAATTGGAGCCAATGGCTCACCATCGCAGGAGGCCGAGGTGCCCTGATACCCACTTTTATAAGGACGATTTACAGATGCACCCTCCAGTACTCGCCAATTTACAATGCCATTGACTAAACATTGCTTTCTTGTTTTTCAGTTGCAAAGTTCAATACAGATTGGGTACAGGATGTCATATATTGAATTTGGTGTTAATCTGATTCAAGAAGCGAAATGGACTTCTGTTAAGCCTTGTAATTTGATGAAATAGCATAGCATCGAGTTGTACTAGTAAGCTTGTGCGTGGAACATACCTACATTATCGAAAAATACAAACTAATATACATAGGCACCGGGTCCAAAAAAGAAATAATTGTTTAGTATCTCATTTTGATCACACTTATATCTTCTAAGTCTAACTTATACACTTTCTAACCTAAAATTAGTCTACAAAAGTATAAACATAATATAAATAATTAAGTGATACACAATCTTCGACTTTTCGCTAGCTCCGCTCCTGAATATACATAATATGACTCGGTGATAAGTGCTTACATTAAGTCATCAAATTGGCATGAAACTCCATGAAGAGATGGTACAGAACAAATGGAGAAGTGCATATGTTCCTATCCTTTCCTATCCCAATGTCTCATTATCATCTGTGGCTAAATGACACAGCTAAATAAACCCATAAATGCCCCCCAAATGCTACATGCCCAATATGAAGGCCAAGAGGCCCCATAGAATGGAAACATACAGCAAAAAATCCCAATATAAATGTGATGGTTAATCCACCAGAAACAGAATCTAAAAAATGAGGCTACACAATTGCTTAGACAGCAAGTAAATTAAAAGGACTTGACAAAATTAGCTTGTCTAACTTTGGATTTATGCCATGGAAATGCGAGCTTAGTAGTACCAGGTGAGCAGGAGGGGCTCATCCAGGTTGTTTTGGACGTTCACCCTGACGTTCCAGTTGGTTGTCACGTTCAGAAGTGGACCCGGGAACTGGTTGTTTATCGCAATCACCTGGAACGAATCAAGAATTTGCATAGATGCCATCAGCACAGTTTTGGAATCGTATTAATTCGCGAAAATAAACAGAACAGTCGCATACAGCAAAGAAGATGATGCAATTCTCATTAGCGCGTTTGTTTCTCTTGAAAGTTGGAACTGATCCAAATCAACACTAGACCTGATACGCAGACAAAAGAGTTCAAGAGAGGACAGGGCAAGATCAGAAACAGAGTGAGAAATGAGAAATCCAACGAACAAAAGATTATCGTTATGTGCATCTCCTTTTCACGCAGTGCTGGTTTTTTTCCAAGGCAGTAAAAACTGCAAACTTTGCAGCATCAGATTTATGGTGTGTTTTCGGAGGAAATGCGATTACGGCGTCTTTAGTTAGAACAGATCCATCCCCGGATCAACGTATTACCCGTGCAGGAAGACAGAAACAGAACGGAAACGGCCATGGCGAGACGAGATCGTGCGGTGAAAAGTTGAAAACTGCCCACGAACACAGAGAAAGGAAGCATTTTTTAACACGGATTGATCAAAGTAACCTCAAAACAACGCAAAAAGGGGGACTCTTTTGTTGGAACAAAACGAGAACTCACGCGGAGTCGATCAAAACCCCGTCGGAAAATCGGGAGAGCAGGCTTGTCCGAAAAGGAAAGCAAACATGGCTGCCAGAAATTTCGGAAGGAATCAAGCACAGAGCACGCACACGGAGAGAGAGAGAGAGAGAGAAACAGAGAGGCGTTCTTGGCTGCTGCCATGGAGCCACGCGCGCGTGCTGCTCCTACCTTCTGCGAGACGCCGAGCGGCGCCACCGTCATGTACCCCACCTCCCACCGCACCGCGTCCGTGGTGTCGCCAGGCGCCGCCGCGGACGCCGCCGCCACGACGGCGGCCAGCACCACGGCCGCCGTCACCACCACTGCAGACGCCGCCGCCATCCTACGTAGGAAAAAAGCTACCAACTTTCTCCCTCTCTGCGTCCTCTCCGCTCCGCGGCAAGGGAGGGGGGTTTTGGTTTCTTTCGTGTGTGGGGTTCTGAAATATAAAACAAGTAGAAAATGGAGAAGAGAGAGAAAGAGGAATAGATGAGAGAGAAGCACAAAACAAGTGAGAGGGATTGGTTGAGTCACTGATATGTGACGCTGTTATGTGCATCACGTTTGTTCTCAAATATTTAGTCTTTGAAAGTGTGGCATTTGATGTTTTGGTGATTTATATCACTTTAGAATCATATGCCTCTACATATTTGTAAGTTTATTAACTACAAGTGTAAAAAATATATTTAATATGACAAAGCAGAAAATACATATATTAATTAATTGTTCCTTGTATGTAACAACCTATCCAAAATGTCAATAATTAAGGAACCTCCAGAGGGAGTAAGTTTTTTACACGTCTACAACGTAAATGTTAATTACTAATTATCATCAACAACTATTAAAATAAAAACATATAAAAATACTTTTAAATATCAATCTAATTATATAACATACATAATATTAAACATAAATATTTTTAGCTTAATTATTAGTTAAAAAATTCAAATATTAATTTTTATAAAAACATAGACATTTTATGTTTTCGAACAAAGATGGCAGTACACAAGGAAGAGTAATGTATTGAGGGATGATGATCCATTTTTACTCTGTGAGAATATTAAAAAAGGAAGCTCTATAGGCACTTTTATTTACTTCCAAAATAAATACATGATGACTCCAGCGATTGATTTGTTTACTTACGCGTTTTATTGATTATTGTAAAGAAAAGGTAAAGTAGAACATATTTTGTGACGTGTCTAACCAAGTTTACAAGTGCAAATCAAGGTGGGAATGCGAGGTTGCTCGAATCGGTTGAAATCCACGAATTTTGGTTGAATTTCCTCGAATTCTGTCAAATTCCACGTATTCAAGCCATCTCAAATACTCGAATTGGTCTAAATTAGTTAAATTTGGACCCTATTTTATTGCTATGAATTTCTTTGATTTTTTTAAAAACCCTGCACGCATGGAATTTTATGAACTTATTATTACTTTTGCCAACCTACACAATTGGATTTACATGTACAGACGCGACGAAATATTTTGGCCATATTTTCTTGTTAAATGCTGACGCCATCACCACTGCATAGGCGTGAACCACCGTTCTTCTGCCCAGCTGGTCTTGCTCCAGCTGTGGAAACGTTTTCTACGTCTGCTAATTTGGCATAAAATGTGTATTTTGTTAGGGATAACTGCATGACAAGAACAGTATGTGCATGCAAGCAGCGTGATTGCTTAGCTACAAATCACATCCCAGGTAGCATCTTGGAGTGGAAATTTCCAGCAAATGACATCAGAACTGTTCCAGCTTCCTCAAGGATGAGACATGTTGGCATTTGGAATTACAGGGGTATTTTACAGTTTCATGTCAATGGCAGAAAAGGAATACCAGATTAATTACTCTTGGCAAGTGATAGCAACTTTGATCAGAGGTTTCGATCATCAGCATTTGTTTCCATTTAACTGAAAATGGGAATCCAAGGTACTAGGATAATAGCTGATGGCAGGAGTTCAGAGCAATTGCAGCTCTGAAGATTCAGACCAGAGTTCAGAGCAATCCAGCAGAGAATTTAAATGGCAAAAACATGGTACACAACTCACAGGCTAATGACATGCTCGAGCTAATCCATTCCTGATCTTTTTGAAATGTCATTGTGAGATATGCTAGCTAGCTAGAGAACTACAAAGTACAGGCATGCACGAGAAGTGTTCTTTGAAGCAAACGAGCAAATGCCAGCCAGCACAGTCCTTGGTTCTTGTTATTATTCTTTGCTGGAACAAGAGCCTGTGGCACTATGAGGCTCTCTTCATGGTTCATAAGAGTGGTTTTAAACATTGGGAGGTGGCCAGATCTTCCCGAAGAGTTCCTCCACACGGCGTGCTTGGTTCACATATCCCTCCAACCCAGAAGCAAGTAGTTCTTCAGCAGCCGGCCCCATTGCAGCTGCTAGACTCAATTGGTCCCACTTCACAAGCTGCATAAACATACCAGATCAAAACTATATCAAATCAGTGTTCTTGTCTGGTTTTATTTCTCTTCTTCTAGGATGTCTATGACTTGATTATTTGTCCATAGTGCAGAGATGGGAAATTACTTCCATTATCTAAAAATTACTTGATTGTTTAGTTCTAGTAGTTTTCAAAACAATTCTTTCACCATGCAGGCAGTTCAGCTCATTTTGTTGAATCAAGATTACTACTACAGGCCTCAACATGAATTATTTTTGAAAGGGTGATCTATAAAAGTACCCAACACTCAAGTTTATATTTTGGCATTCAAAACAGTTAAGCTGTTATTATCCCTTTCTTGGTTCATTTCTCTAGTAGTGGAAATGCAAATGCCAAGTGAAGACCATATATATTTTAGATAAAACACCACTCCATATAGGGCTTTCGTACAGCTGTAGCTGGAGGGAGTGGGAGAAGTTCCTTTAAAAGACAAATCTACACAGTCCAGGACTGTAAACCACCATATGTTCATAAATAATCAATTGTCAATTGGATGGCTCAGATATGTGACTAGGCAGAAGATACAGCAAAAGTGAACAGACCTCCTCTTCAGTGAAGTTGTATGTCTTGCCAAGAGCAGGAGTCAACCTCGGGACATAACCATACTTCACATCAGTATCAGTGACGCATTCTTCCAGAGACTGCAATATCTTCAGAGGTGCAATGATGTAATCAATCCTACATAAAAGAAATGTTATTCCCTATACATTAATATCAATAACCAATCTGGATCTACAGTCATATGAGTATCAAAGATATACCCCAGAAGGCTAAACACATCTTGCTTGTTGCGTATGGCAGCAGCCATCAACTTTGTTTTGTACCCATTTTTGTGGATGTAGGCATACACTTTCTTCACCTGCATTACAGATTTATAGTTCAGAATTACATGGAGAACTAAATCCTAGTGCAGTAACAGAAAATGTAAGCTCTGAACAAATATGGCGAGGGTAAAATGGAGAATGTTAGCTTCAGCATCTAACTGAGAATACATGAGCTATTGATAAGTGTACTGCCACTAACTATTCAGTTATATGAGTTTTTTAATTGAGAAAACTATAACATGGGTAATGTGCCAGATTAACACATGATCTGGCTCAAAATTGTTGATGATGAGAACCAAATGGAGTCTAAAATATGCCTAGTCCTAAAAATCCATCCAGCATAGTTCACATTACCTGCTGATAGTTGAGAACACGGACTTACACTTCTTAAATTTTTAGCTGAATAGTAGGCACGAACACGGTTACACAGGCCTACTGGAAAGGCCAGATCAGATATCAAAATTTCTAGCTCAGTTGAGTAAATTGGCTCCACTCCGAGGCATTGACTCATATAGTCAAATTGATATAATTTTCCATATACATCCATAAATTAAAAGGTAATTTAATGCTAACCAAAGCAAGCCCAGCATCTTCTCCCTTCTTCAAAGCTTCATCGATCTCTGAGTCACCAGAGTGAGTCCTTGCCCAATCCTGTATAGTTTACAGTCAGCATAACATTTTTCGCTTTAGCATAAGGCCATAAATAAAAGGGCCTGATGGATTTACCCGAACTCGTCCCACAAAGATTTGTACAACAGATGCACCAGCTTGCGCAGCGGCTGCTGCTTGGGCAAAACTGAAGAAGAATGATCAGACACAAGAACCGATGATCATAACTAATATGTTCTAAGTTATTAAGTACTAGGTCAGTAACACATCCTGCAGTCTGCACTGAAAAAAATCTCTCTCCAACATCACCATCTTATGTAAATTGCACAAGTGAGTGTGCCTGCAACAGTGCAGGTCCTTTGAGTGATAAGCCTGTTATTCACAGTAATTAATGAGGCCTAGTTACTAGTTAGGCATTTATAATTCACCAGATAAATACAATAGAGAACCTCTCCTTGTGCTACTACAAAAGATCAGTGTGTACTTAAAAATGTGGTGTGTGAAAATAAGAAACAATTTTGATTAGCTCCCTTCTACTTATATAAGTATGTTAAGACTTAACAAAATGGAGGCAGTTCTCCAACCCCACACAAAAGGTTTTTTTTGGAGGGCAAAAGCATAACTATTGCCAAGCACCCATTGATATAAATAATTGGGGAAAATCAGCATCCATACAATTCCCACTACAAGCAATAGGGTTGGGATCAAATGAAGCAAAGTATAAGGTATGTTACCTGTACACAAATGTTAAATGAGTTTGAATCCCTTCAGATTCAAGCAACCTTGAGGCCTCTATGCCCTAGTAGTAAACAACTTAATTACAAAGATGTAAAATGACAGCAGGTACCAACCATGCAACTTGAGAACTACTGCACTGTATACTTACTTGCCATGTAGCAGGAATTTTGAACAGCAGACGTTCTGACGAGACATCATGATCATTGTATAGTTTCAACAGTTCATGCACCTGAATATAAACAAATCAATATTTTTTTGGAGCGTATAGATTTTTCTTTTTCCGAAGGATACATATTTGAGACAAGCAACATGAACAACAAAAATAAGAAAGAAGTGCATACCCTCTGGATGATACCTTGGGTATCATAAGCCAACCGAGCATCTATTTCTGTCGACACCCGGCCAGTGACTAAATGAGCCATTTCAGCCCCAACATTTCCCAGGGCCTGCCAGATTCCTCTACGCTCAACTTATCCGATAAACAGAACTACCAATATTGAAAATGAAATGCAATATGCAAACCTTAGTAAGGAAGCAGGACATCCGGTCCTCAGGCTTCTCCAGCGTGTTACATTCACCGTCTGCCAACGCAGTATCTATAGCACTCTATGAAAATCAAACAGCCAAAAAATATCCATGTCACTCTTCTAGTGCATGATTGACTTCACATTTCAACAGCACCTCACCTTGAACTTGGTATTCGGGAGGCCAGCAATCCCAAGAAGCAGCGATGAGCTCACAGTAGCAGCCGTTGGTACAAACCTGAATTCAATTAACAGCGTAACCTATGAATTACTACTATCAACTTCGATCAACCAGCTAAACTCAATGGGGACAAGAGCAAAGAAGCAACTATTACTTCTCGAAGTCATCGAACACGACGGTGTCGGGCACGATCTCGCTGAAGCTGGCAACCGCATCGAGCTCGGTGACCACCTCTACAACCAAGCGGGGCAGATCAGCAAGGTAAATAAATTACAAGAAGCCACGAAAACCAAGAGGAGACGAGGACAAAGCCAGTACCGCCGACAGAGGGAGATGGCGCGTTGCCGGCGGCGGCCTGAGCAGCCAGAAGAGGCCTCCGGAGGGCAAAAGCTACAGGCTTGGCCGACCTTGCTGACGAACTCCACCTGCCGACCTGAAGCAGCGATCAAGAACGGGTGAAACGGAGGCGAGGAGCGGCCAAACCGGGCCAATGAGAGGTCGTTGGAGAGAATAGGAACGGGGGAGTGGGAGAGCGCACCTGGAGGGAAGCGGGCAGGAGGGAGGAGGAGGTTGGTGCGGAGATGGAGAGCGCCATTGGAGGTGGGGGATCGAAGGTGCTACTGTGCGAGTGTCTGAGTGAGATGGGGAGTGGAGGAAGATTAATGAGAGTCGCAACAAAGTCCTATAGTGATATGACTATTTTGCCCTCAGAGGTTTTTTTATATTTTTTGTTCATCCAGGCATTTTAATGTACAGTACTAAACAATATAGTTTTATAAAAATATTGAAAAATTATCTGTTTATCAGTTCTTTGACATTAAAATTGTTCACTTGAACTCTCAAATTATCTACTTATAAATAAATAGTCATATCATCCATTAGTCTACTCAAATATGTCCTTCTTGTTAGTGAGAAGTGAATTGGGTTGTTTCATGTGATTTTTCCAAACATTGTGTAACATATAAATAACACAAACTTGTTCTCTTTGCTCCTATCACAAATATTGCATACTAATTATATACAAAAACCAATTTCTAGATAGCTCATGAATCGAAATATAATTTAAAATTATACGAACAGTTTTTTTACGTGACACCCATATCGGATGTCTCAACATAAGTGCTCTTTAGCATGCCAAGTACACATCCTCAGAGGCATTCGGAGCGTAAACAACTCTTGTAACAATATTTGTGTGCTGCAAATACATGTTCAGTGAGACACAAAAGCCTTTCAAACAGTATAATTTTTCGGTACATATAATTTTATGTCAAACCAAGTCGAAATCTGACCCCAAAAGAAGGTGTTGGTAGGGGTAAATTGGTCATTGAGAGCTGTTTAGCACTGGGCTTTGTTCATCGCTCCCACCGATCCCATGTCGATATTTCGATACCATCGAGGCCGGGAAAGGATGAAATGATTGGGACGTGTGCATAGGAAAATACGAGTTTGAGATTGGACCATGTTTTGTTTTTTTTTCCCTTTTGGAATATGGTGAAATGTGATAAGGAAAAAAATAGGGTAGATTAGGCATGACATATATTTAATGCGGATGATTCGTTCACACATATTTAATATAAACTGATCCAATATTTTAGGATATGCCTCGCTCGGTGTACCAGTCTCGATCAATAAGTAGTCAAAGTGCTATGGAGTTCTAATGGTTAAGTCACCGTTTTACTTGGCCATTCTCTATGACCATATCTGATTTAATCGGTATTGAGAAAAACCTTAATACCACTAGAAAATATTCATAGAACCTGTTGTTTCAGTTTCTAGCCGCTACAAATTCTACACGAGAGATGTATTCACACCCATGACATCACCAAAAGTGAATGATAATAATTATGAACAACAATCCACACTCAATACATTGATTTAAGTACACACAAGACCCTTACTTAGGGATGAAAACGGAACAGAAACGGACAAAAATGAGTGCTACCATATCTGTTTCCGTATTTTTTAACGGAAACGAAAACGAATATGGATATCCTGAAAACGGATACAAAAGTGGATAGTATCGGAACCGAATAAGAAGCAAATACAGATACGAAACCGAATATCTATTAGAATAAAAAACCTTAATATATAGAAAAAAGTATAATAAACCAATAAATAGGTTCAATTTGCACACATATTAATAAATGGTAAATATATATATAATAAAGTAAAAACAAGTTTTATAGAAAGTTTCTATTGTAATGAATATATATTATTTATTTATAACAAATAATTATATATTAATTTAAATTAAATTGTTTAATATTTCACGAATAGAAGATAGTTTTGAAGTTTTACATAATGTGAAAAAATAAAAGCTAATATTTTATATAGTGCAGTAAAAATAGCGAAAATGAAAATTTTTCATTTTTGTTATGCGAAATATTCTGTTTCTGTATCCGTTTCTGTTGAAAATCACTGTTCAGTTTTCGTTTTTGTTTTCGCATAAAAAATTCCGTTTCCATTCTGTGGTATTTCGTTTCTGTTTTCGTGTAACCCTCTTCGTTTCCTTTTTTTCCAAAACAGATGGGCTCCGTTTTCTTCACTACCCTCACCTTTCCCATTCTGAAAACGTAAATACAGTTATACATATCCGGGCACTTTCCAAAAAAAAAACCTCTTTCCCACTTGACCCTGTCCCACCCCACCCCATACCACCCACCGACACGGGGACCCCACTCTACGCCCTCCTCTCTCACCGACCCGTGGGCCCCACACGCGCGGCGAGGCGTGGGCTTTCCGCTCCCCGCGTGCCCGCTAGCCAGCCACTCACGCACCCCTGGTCGCTGCATGTGGGCCCCGCGCGTCCCTCACTGCTAGTGGGCCCCACGCGCCCTGTTCGACGTGTCTCTCTGTGACTCTATCTGGAAGAGGAGAAAAAAAGAGGGAAAAAAACGCGAGGCAGCGAGGGGAGGAGGGGAGCGGCGAGCGAGGCAGAGGGCGAGAGCGAGAGAGATAGAAATACGAGCAGGAGAGAGAGAGAGAGAGAGAGAGAGAGAGAGAGAGAGGAGAACAGAGATAAGCCTAGCCCTAACCCTAGCTCCGCTCCGCCTCGCCGCCGCCAGCCGCCGTATCGCCGGAGGGCGGCGCGAGATCCGTGCGGTGGCTCTGCTGCCGTCCCGTCCGCGCCCCGCCCCGCCCCGCCCCGCTCCGGGGGGCGGACGTCGCCACGCGCATAGGTGCGTCTTCACACGACTACCCTCCTTCCTTGTCGCGCTCGAGTCGGGTTCCGACGGGGGCGCGCGGGGGCCGCGGTGGCGCCGGCCGGATAGGGCCTGCGTGCGCCGATGGGGCCCGTGGCGGTGGATCGGGAGGAGGTGGTGGAGGCGGTCGTCTCGTTTTTTGTCCGGGAGGGGCCGATCTGAGGGGGTTGGTGTTGGGGTGTGGTGGTCTGGATTGTCTCGTTCGTCCAGTCGATTACGGTATTGGTGTTGGAGGAAACCTCGTCCTGAACTGGAATGGGCTGTGTGTTGTGGCGGGTGTATTGGTGTTGAGGGTGATTGCGTGAGTTGTATGTGACTCTGATGCTCGCGTGAGCTGGAGGAAACCCTATTTTAGAGACAGTTTGCATCAAAATAGCCGCTCTGATCATTAGATTTGCTCCTAAGTGGCTTCGTTTGATCCAATTTATTGCACTTGTGCATTGTGTTGGAACGGTGGAATGCTCCTACCTTCAGGTTGCTTACATGAGCTAACTTTGTTTGCAGGTGTGGTTGATTTGATATATTTATTTTCTCTGCCAGCTGCTGTAAGCAATCAATGGCTGTGGTCAATCCCTCTGTTATGTTTGACAATGATGATGACGAAGTCCCACTTTCGTTCAAGAGATCGAGTGCCTCTGTGAAGAACAGGCCTACCCCAATGAAGCAGGAGGGCTCTTCAGGAACTGCCGGACCTGTTAGAAGCCCTAAATCTGTTGCTTCCAATCCGCAGAAGAATGGGCTAACTGGTGTTTCGAGGCCATTGCATCAGAAGCCACAGTCAACAGGTCCAAACCCTCGACCTTTGGGATCAGGCCAGTCAAACAGTTTCGCAGAACATAGCCACAGGAGTAACGCAGTAGATAAGAGTAAATTGAAAAGACCTCATGTGGAAGATCACAGTTCAGATGACTCAGAAGATGACTACAAGCCAATTGGATTAAGGAGAAAGATTGACGAGAGAAATCTGAAGAGAACGTCTGCAGCAAGTGAGAGGGCAGATGATTCAGATGATGATCACAAGCCATTGAGTCTGAAGATGAACCCAACAAAAACACCTTCCAATAGTACGAATAAGGCTACTTTGCTGAAAACTACGCCCATAATTCCGCAAGCTGGTGATGATTCAGAGGACGATAAACCACTGGCCAGCAGGTTGCCAACTAATGCTGCTGTGAAAAGTGAAGGTAATGTCTCTGATGATTCAGAGGATGAGAAGCCATTGGCTGCCCGATTTTCAAAAGTTACTGGCAGTGCATCTGCAAGTATCTCAAATTCAAAGGGCAAGGTCCTGGCTGCAAATCTAAAGCCATGTTCTTCCAACAAGGTGTCAAACAATGACATGAGCACTTCACGAAATTCAATCAAGAGGCCAATTGATAGTAATAATCAAACAAGTTCAGCTCTCAAGAAGGCAAAGCCTTCAGATGTTTCAGCATCTGCAAGTGTCAAAAGAGAATCCAAGGCAGATGACAATGACAATGTACCTCTTTCGCAAAGATTAAAAATAGGTGAGTCTTCAAAAAGCAAGCCACCTGCAAAGAATATTGTAAAGAAGAGTCCTTCATCTTTTAAGAAGGATAGCAAGAAAATGAAAATGAAAATGAAAATGAAAACAAAGAAAACAATGAAAAATTCTCAGTTCTCAAAGACAATGAGGGTCCCTCCTGGATCTGGTGGTGGACAGAAATGGAATACCTTGGTACACAATGGTGTTATTTTCCCCCCTCCATACAAGTGTCATGGTGTCAAGATGCTTTACAACGGGCAACCTATTGATCTGACGCCAGCACAAGAAGAGGTGATATGTGGACCATTGGCTGAATATCACTTTATTTTCCAGCTTTTGATGTGTACCATATCTTGCACCCAGATAATTGTTCCTCTACTAATTATCTCTGTCACAGGTTGCAACCATGTTTGCTGTGATGAAAGACACTGATTACGCAACCAAGAAAACATTTATTGATAATTTCTTCACTGATTGGAGAAAAATTCTTGGTAAAAACCATACCATCAAGAAATTTGAGCTTTGTGATTTCACCCCGATCTATGAATGGCACCTAAGAGAGAAGGAGAAGAAGAAGCAGATGACATCAGAGGTATCTGTTTACAGATCTTAAAACAAACCTGCATGTTTGCCTTATTCTGCAGAATTAGTTTAGTTTGCATATCAATAATCTCGGAAAACTCATCATCATAAGTGAATAATCCTTAATTCTTTATTTGCAGGAGAAGAAAGCATTGAAGGAAGAGAAATTGAAGCAAGAGGAGAAGTATATGTGGGCTGTTGTAGATGGTGTTAAAGAGAAGGTATTTTTTGTGCTGTGAAAATAATTAAATAAGTTATGGCTTGTAATATGTAGATAGCTTTCTTGTTCCCCATTCTTCCTTTATTGTTCTAGGTAAATGCTTTTTTAAAAAAGTATAAATTTCTAGGTTTTACACTAGTATTTAATTTCATGAAGAATTTTGCACCTGATGTCAGTAGTGCTTCCTAATATATGATACACAGTAGTAACATGAAACTGTTGCATTGATGTTCCTATTTTTTCCTTGCATAGAAGTTGTGTTGTCTGCTATCTGTGCTATACTAAGATCATTTTGCTTAACGCCTACAACTATTCTGGGCTAAAGTGCTTTGTTCCTTCCAGGTTGGCAATTTCAGAGTAGAACCACCAGGCTTGTTCAGGGGGCGTGGAGAACATCCGAAGGTGCATATACAAAATTTAAGTAAATATATTTTTTGCTGTTTTAAGTGAGCGCATCATTCTGATATCTTTTATTAAATTATTTTAGATGGGAAAACTGAAGCGCCGCATTCAACCAAGCGATATTACAATAAACATAGGAAAAGGGGTACCAGTGCCTGAGTGTCCGATACCAGGAGAAAGGTACCATGAAATTTTTCCACTTATTGTTGATGTGTAATACTGTAATCTATATATTTGTGAAGGGGTTGGTAGCATGTATGCACTCTTTATTGATCACGTGTCCTGCAGCTGGAAAGAAGTCAAACACGACAACACAGTTACATGGTTGGCCTTTTGGAATGACCCAATAAGCCAAAAAGATTTCAAGTATGTTTTCTTGGCAGCAAGCAGTGCATTGAAGGGTCAAAGTGACAAAGAGAAATATGAGAAGTCTCGGAAATTGAAGGTGAGAAAATTAATTGCGCGTGTCATGGATATTTTGAGTATGTGTGTAGCCGTGTACAAATAATTATCTTTCTGCTTGGCTATTGCAGAATCACATACAGACAATTCGTGACACTTACACAAAGGATTTCAGGAGCAAAGATAGGGCAAGGAAACAAATTGCAGTGGCAACATACCTTATAGATAAACTAGCCCTTAGGGCAGGCAATGAAAAGGTATTGTCTAACTTGAACTCTTTGATTGGCATTTATGAAGTGGTTTTATAGTAGGTTGGATACATTTTCTTGAATTATTTCTGTTGATAATTTGATTCTGTGCTCATAAAATTTGTGATAAATTCTTCTGCACAGTAATGCCCTTTTCCATTTTAAAAAAGGAATGCATGCTTTGTTTTCAATGCCTCTTCTGTAGAATGTATGCATTGTGCATCATAGCGTTTTTCATTAAGACTATCTATAATTAGCTGAGATGCTGTGCTGGCCACCATAATTTTGCATAATGAGCTACCCATGTGCTGATATCTATATTTTTTAGCTTACAATCTTCAACAGTATTCTTTTTCTTGTTTAGCTTTGAATTACATTAACATACATTATCATGAGTTTATTTTCTTAGCTGCTACTACAAATCCTTTTCAGGATGATGATGAGGCTGATACTGTTGGTTGCTGTACACTGAAGGTTGATAATGTTACTTGTGTTCCTCCAAATAAACTGCAGGTATTGATCTTCATTATTAATTTCTGCATGATTACTCAATATATTACTTGATTATGATGATATCTGATGTTCCATAACATTTACAGTTCGACTTTCTTGGTAAAGATTCTATAAGATATTTCAACACTGTAGAGGTTGAACTGCTTGTCTACAAGGCAATCGAAGAATTCCGCATTGGTAGCTCTCTCCCATGCCAACTTTTTTCTTCCATTCCTCTCCCTGCCCTAGTCAAATCACTTATGTTTTTTTAATCTGGATTTATAGGCAAACAACCAGGAGATGATATCTTCGACAAACTCGATACAACTAGGCTAAATGCTCATCTAAAGGACTTAATGCCTGGGCTTACTGCAAAAGTGTTCCGTACATATAATGCTTCGATCACCTTGGATGATATTGTAAGTTCAAAGAGAACTTCACTTTTTTGCATAAACTCTTAGGGCTGTATGAAGTGATTAATTGAAGTTTTTCATGGTTTAATACATTTTAATTGTTGTAATGTTCTGTTTACCTGAAGCTCAAGTCAACGTCAAATATGTAGTTGGTCAATGTATGAATAGATTATGTATCTTAATATACTATGGTCTAAACATGTATTTACTGTGCTGATATTACAGTTGCATAAAGAAACAGAAGATGGAACTCTTCTTGAAAAAATTGCGGTTTATCAACGAGCCAACAAAGAGGTATAAGTGGAAAAGATGAAGCAATTTTATCATCACAAATTTTGGTTCTCAACCATGCTTTCCTGTTTACTCAGGTTGCCATAATATGTAACCATCAGCGCAGTGTCTCAAAATCACACGAGTCCCAGATGACTAGATTGAATGAGAAGATTGATGAATTGAAGGTTGGATTTGTACTGCAAATGTTTAGCCCAACCTTATACCATTTCTTTTCTCGTCTTGTAAACTCTTTTGTTTCTCCTTTTCTCCAGGCCCAAAGGGATGAACTGAAGGTAGACTTGAACAAAGTGAAGAAAGGAAAGCCTCTAGGCAGTGACAAAGATGGGAAACCGAAGAGAAATTTGGCCCCTGAAGCGTAACATCTCAATCACAACTAGATCTTAATTTTGTATTAATGTGAACAAATAGTATAGAGAAATCTCACAATATTTGCTTTCAGGTTTGAAAAGAAGATATCTCAGATTGAAACCAAGATAGAGAAAATGGAGATGGATAAGACGATTAAAGAGGATTTGAAGACGGTAGCACTAGGAACATCAAAGATCAACTACCTCGATCCCAGAATTACTGTTGCGTGGTGCAAACGCCATGAAGTCCCTATTGAGAAGGTACCAGTGCTATATGACAAATCTTTGCTTCTCTTATCATATGACTGGGTCTGTCACATGACTTTGCCTTCACTAAGCTTGTAGGTGCACACTCATAGTACTCATCAAGATTACACTTCATTCTATCTTGATGTTACATTCTGTTTGCTTGTCTTATGAGTATCTTTTGGAGAGTATGGAAATAAATGTTAGCAACTGCAGAGGGTGGCCAACCATAACTGTGCATATTGGGGGTGCAAAATTTGACTTTGGAATGCTGTAAATTTGAAATTATTATGGTTGATGGTCAAAGTTGCATTCTGCAGAGTATGATTTTCATTTGAGGCTGCAAATTTTCATCAGGCATACGCTCAAACCAAATGGGTTATATTGATTATTTAGTAGTTGCTAACAGTACCTGTTCCATTGACAGATTTTCAACAAATCACTCATTGCGAAGTTTGCGTGGGCAATGGACGTTGACCCAGACTTCCGATTCTAAGAGCATTGGCTGCCGGTCATCTGGCTGACAGTAAACTTGATCCAGCTTCCAGCCTTGTCCCGGACACTAATTGCAGCTAGGAAAGGAAGAGCTCGGTGTTTGTTTTTGAAGCCCCTGCTCCTGGAAAGAAGCACCCGGCATTCTCATTGTAGGCCTTTTATTCTTTATTTCTTCTTTCTTCTTGGTCCCCTTGCCATCGGTCCTCGAATTTCTGTATGCATTTGGGCTGAGTAATTTTAGCTCGCTAAGAACGAATGAACATTCAATTTATACCGGATTAATCCCAAATATACCATGAGGTTTCGTTTAGTTGCGGAAGTGAACATTGTTTACGCATGTACTTGAACCTGTAATTGGTAATGGAGTAAGTGCTGAGGTGTAAATTTTGATCAAGGATTGCTTCCTGATCCTTTTCGTGCTGTCAGTCTCATAGATTGCCCTGGAAAGAGTTTATACTAAGGGAGATTTGATGATTTTATGCTCAAAATAAGTGGCTGTTTGATTATTTGAAAATTATGGGGACATTCTATTCTGCACGATCTGTTGAATGAATCAACTGACCTGAATAATGCTCAACGGTAACTAATGTCGCACACTAAATTTTCTATAAGAAGCCTAGGTGTTTGTAGGATAATCATCAAATAATATTTACATGTAGCATTACTTTGAAGCATTTTTTAATAAACTATCATTGTTATGTACGGTGATTACTTTTCACAATAGATAAACTCATGTATATATAATACATATTACCACGGATGAGTGTAAGCGTTGGTGGTTGAAGCTATTGCTATCGTTATCAAAGATGAATAGTGAGGACATTAAGATGGAAAACGGGAAGAAGGCGGGGATAAAGTTTGAAACTCCACGCCATTTTGTAGCAAAAGAACAAATGGTATTATGTTTTGTGAAATTTTAATAATGCTAGTAAATTGTGTGATAAATGAGTATAATCTGATGGGCTAGTCGGATAGGAGGAAACCTTAGCATTCTCTTTCTTATTGCTCTTGTTAGATTTCTATCGCTTTGACGCCTCAATGCGTGTACCTTTATATGCTTTGAGGATACCTCAAAGTATCATAATACTTCTATTTACACCTTAATGTTGTATCATGATGAATGCAAATATCACATAATACCTCTTATGCATCTTGGATGTATTGGCGATGATAGGTGGTATCATATAAATGGTTAAGCCACTAAGATGTCCCGATTAATACCGTACAATCGAAGCACTGTGCATCCATAGCTGGCCCTTGGCCTATGATGCCTTTCGGCTGCTACAGCAACTTGAGTGGCAATGTCTTTAGCCACAGAACAGTTGGATCATACGGCCTATCTGCCCTAGCCCAGGCTGGTTATTGCGCCAATAGCGTGGCTCGTGGGTTACTAGCTGTGGCGCATGGTAACCGATGCGGTTACATGGCCAATGACTTACCGTGGTTACTGATTCGACGTAACGGTTATCGGTATAGTGACTATAAAACGTTAGCTGATAAGAAGAAAAGAAAACTACGTAACCGTTTTATTTATCGTCATTTATGAAATCTAGGTTCATATTGGCAGCTACGTATCCTTGTCTCAACCGTAAAAAAGCCCTGATCAAACTGGCGGTTTGACTAGAAAACCAGGACAAGAGCTGGTTTGAGTCGGTTTGGAAAAGAGCGATAGAGGAAAAATCCGGTACCTTGACTACTATTTTACATATATTTGAATGAATATTCATGGTATATATACTTAAATTTGATTCAAAATCTATTAAAATATAATATTTTTGAACCCGCTTCACTGCTTAAACAGCAACTAAACCAATGAATCGTGAAGACCAGTTCACTCTCCGGCCCGGTTTTTTCAATACGGTCTCAAGTCTCAACACTATCCAGCAATCTCCGTGTAGCCGGGCCGGGTCTACAGAAAGCCCACGACCCAACCCGATCCGCCCCCTCCCCCTGGTCCATCCCGCGAGCAGCGGCGCCGGCGTTCCGCCGCAATCCTCGCCCGCCGGTGAGCACCCGTACGCGCGGACGTCCTCTCTTCCTGGTTTCTCTCTACCCACACACCTTTTCTCTTTGCCTTAAGCCCTAGCTTTCTCTTCTAGATCTGGAAGCAGTCTCTCTCTCTCTGCCTTAGTAGTAATCTGTTACTCTCAAAAAACTTCATTTTTCTTTGGGAGAGGGGGGATTCGCGACCATTTCGGGTGATAATTCTTGCTCCTGTATCTGCAGATTGTTCAGAGGTGGCAGCGAGAGTTGTGCGGCTGCCAATATGGTGATGTTTTTTTTTTTTTTGGCTTTTGACTGGCTCATTGATTTCTCCTCTTCCTGTCCTTCCTCGCTGCTGCGGATGGCTTCAACGCTTGATTACTGATGCGTGTTTTCTTCTTCTTTCTGTTCCTGTTACGCAGCTGTTCTTCTCCTACTTCAAGGAGCTCGTGGGGAAGGAGGTGACGGTGGAGCTCAAGAACGACCTGGCGATCCGCGGCACGCTCCACTCGGTCGATCAATACCTCAACATCAAGCTCGAGAACACCCGAGTCGTCGACCAGGACAAGTATCCCCACATGGTATGTCAGCCTTGCCGTGATCATTATTATGTATCTGTCTGTTCCAGTGAAAAATGCATGCCAGTTAGCTGCTTGTTTCCATGGATACCCTGTATGGATCATTGGAGCTTGCGGTGGACACAATGTTTCTGTGGTTCTTTATTGTGGCCTTTCATTCCATGTGATATGTGTTGATCGATTTAAGGAGGGGAACTAGAAGGGAAGATGGATAATGTTTCGTGGTTTTGTACTTCGATGTACTCGCACGTTTACTACTGATAGAAATGAATTATATATGTCCAAATATTGTTCAGAAAAAAGATCAATGGTTTTTTTTATTCACCCAATCGACAAAGACGACAATTCACATTTTATTACAGTGTTTACACAATTCTAATTGTAAAATAGCTTGTGTCGCTATATGTATGTGACAGTTTGGCCACCTTGGACCTTTCCATGTGGAAGGTGTAGTGTACAACTTCAACGGGCAATTCATTAAAATGTAGTGTAGGGGAGACGGGATGGTAGATTCACCTCTATCACCACTGCTTTCTTTTAAAAGGAGTGTAGATAGATATTGATTCATGCATGGTGCTAACCCTGGGCTTGTCAGAACACAATCCTATGCCCATTCAGTGTTGCAGGTCATGGTGCTTCTTTTGATTGGTCTGTGCCAGAGTAATGGATACAATTTGTCCTCTTTGTGTTTGCATAAGCATCTGCCTATTATCCATTGATTTAAGCTGTTAAAGCAGCACCTTTAGCATGATCCTGACATGGTTAGTTTGGCGCTCAATGATGTACCATAAATTCAGAAGGATATCACTTAGGCCATGCAGCTGCATAAGTAAAAATAACTATCTATGGACTAGGTAACACTCTCCATTCATAAATAGATGTCATCATAGGATTTCACAACCAAGAACATGTATATGGAAGACCATAATCAGCATATTAACCTTCTTCATAAACCATATTACACTTCGTTAGATCTCTTATGGTGGTGTGTTAACTCTAGTCCATAATAGTAAATGACCTTAAGTAGCCACTGGCTAATGAGAAAAGGGAGTATATCCTATAGTACTGCTCGTACTTCATGACATGCCATTGGATGTCTTACTGATACAAACGAATTTGAAGGTGCCTTTAATTCCAGGGCGAGCTGGAACCATATATCGTTGAAAATAAAGGATATGTAAAACACAGGTTTTGCAAGCAGCTTGTAGCCAGGGGCGGATCTAGCGAAAAGTGGAAGGAGCCAATGAGGTGCACCTCTTAAATATTCATATTCTATTTAGGTCTTTGTAGACTGATTTCTGGGCTAGGGGTGTATGAGGTTAGATTTAGGGAGTGCACATATGGTCAATAGGGGTGTATGAGGTTAGATTTAGGGAGTGCACATATGGTCAATAGAAGGTACTAAACACTGATTTCTTTTTTGACCCGGTGCCAAGGCACCCTGCTAGGCCTGTGGAGCTCCGCCCCTGCTTGTAGCTGCATGGCTAACATTATGCTAGCTTTTCCTTTCCTGTGCTATATCATTTTCGAGCAAGTCTATTACTTTCACAGGGGGTACTACCGTACTAATGTCCTAAATCCTGATCTAGATATTTAGTTGGCCTTTGGCTCCATCCAATGATATTCTGCGGAGGGTGTACTTTTGTACTGCACAGCATCACTAAAGATTGCTTGTTAGTTGTTACAAGTACTGATGCCTGAAGTTATCCCAAATGAAAGCAAAGCTTATAGATCATGGTCATATATTGTGTTTTGTAGGTGCCGATTGTGACAGTAAGATGCATACCCTTTTGTTGTCCGTGTTGTTGAAAGAATCTTCATACTCATTGCTTTACCAATTACATCCTTGGCTAGTTAATAATTCCTTTGTGGAAAATACTCCAAATCATTTGTGGTTTGTATGAAAGAACTACATTAATCAAGCACTAGCACTTAATGTCCAAGAATTCAGTCGAGCATTCTGTAAAGACTAATAATTTCCCTCTGGCAGCTATCCGTGCGAAACTGCTTCATCAGGGGATCCGTGGTGCGGTATGTTCTTCTTCCACAGGACGGCGTCGACATCGACATCCTCCACGACGCCACCAGGAGGGAGGCGCGTGGAGGCTGATCTTTCTTCTTCCCCTAGAGTAGACTTAATCTGATGTATGGGGGCATGTATGGAATATTGTGTTGCAGACACCAGTACTGACACGAGTTAAATCTCAAGCAATTTCTCCTGATGCTTGCAGTGACAAACTATCCAAGATTGCATTCAGCAAATGCCAAGCTGCCCTTTCCTGTGTACTCCAGTCAATGCTGTTAGATCAACGGTGCTCATTGAAGTTGAGATGTATTTCAGGCCATGTTCCTGACAATCTATATGCTTGAAAGGGTGCACATTTGCATGTTGAGCAAAGAGTTGTTGACCAGTCAATGATCAATGGCTTGAATTATTCGCCTGGGAATTTGGATGAATGTGACTTGAAGCTAAAGCGACGCAGCTTATGTCCGACTTGAACTGTGAAAACGACTGTGAACCAACCTACTTGAAATGTGAAAACTTGGGGCTGAAATTACTCAAATTAAGGTCTCGAGCTGAATGATCGCCATGGCAATGAATCAAAACCCAACACAATCATTCGCAACCCTCGCGTGCGAGCACACAGCTACGGTTGGTGATGCCAGCGTCTGCCTGCCTCTTTATCCGTGCGTTGCGATTAATTACTAGCAACGAACAACGGTGATCTGTACTGTAATAACCATATATTATTGGTCCTAAGCACCTAGAGATGCTAACGCATCAGAAAGTTTAGTCAGTCGAGTAAAATGTGTTCGCCCTCTGCTAGTATCGTGGCTCTCGATGTTCGTGTTAACCGAGAGAATAACAGTACTACCCATTAAAAGCTGTAATATCCTGGAATCATCTCTATGTTCCATTTCTTTTCGAAAAAATAGGTGTAACCAGATGGCTGTTAATTCATGTGATGAAATCTATGTTCATGTGAAAAATAACAATTACAATAGTTAAGTAACCTATTTAGGCCTCCTTTAATATAACTTAATAATCTAGATTATAACATAGAGCCTTTTGTTGCGAGAAGCTGGTGTTTCTCGGCTTCTGGATTCTAGTCATTTCTAGATTTTGCGGCTACCGATTCTTATAATCTAGGTCTAGAAGTAGCTGCAGCTGCTAGAAGCTGAAACAAACATGTCGTATAGTCCTGATTATTGGATAATCATAGAGATGGTCAAGTGTGACAGTGCTATGCTTCAACTCTAAGTGTAACATTTTACCTAATTGGCAGCCGATGCTTTCTTTTCAACAAAACTTACTGCTACTAGTCCATTACTAATCAAATCAAGTAGTACAAGCATGTGGTGTTTGTGCTCAAGGAGCAGTGCAACCATGGCGACGATTCCTTGTTTCAGCTGTGCCTAAGCTCTAAAAAGGCCCATGCAGCGGTGACGGAGGCTGAGGGAACATCTGGTGCATCGATCGAAGGTGACATGATTTGATATCATCCCAACACACGCACCTATGCATTGTCCCCCTGGCCCCCATGTTACCCACCCCCCTTCTTCCTCCTCCTCCTGCTGCTTGCTTCCTTTGATTCTTCAGTGGAAGAACAGCTCGGAACAAACAAAATCATGAGGGCCTCAGGTTGCAGTATGGTAATGTGCCTTGGTTTGATTTTGTACGGCAAGAAATCCCTTTGATCTGTCTCTATCTCTTTTAAGCTCTTTGCCGTACATCTCTTATATATTATTAAAAGATAAGATTTGTAATAAACCCGACCCGTTAATTTTTTAGAAATAAAAATTTAATAATGTTACTCCATCCGTCCTATAATATAACAATCTAGAGCCGAATGTGATATTCTGTCCAAATTCGTTATACTATATAATATTAAATTCGATTCTAGTTTGATGGAGGGAGTACATGTTTTATGTATTTTTTATGACCGGTCTCTTACTGATTTTAGGAGCAAAATCTGGTCACTAAATCTCTCGAAACAAAAACACTGATTAATAAAAATCAATAATTTACTTTCAAAAAATAAAAATAAATGTAATACTTATGGTGAACTATTATCTTTTACGAGATAATATATTATATTTTTTAATTATGGTTGTTCTCAATTAACCTAAATGATTTAAATGTACAGTTTGATAACCTATTATCTGGTCAGTTGTTTAATAACATAGATTATTGCTAGTATGAATTATTGTGTTTGAATGATAAAATATTATAATACCCTCAAAATAAAATATATAAGGCTAAGATTTGAAAATGAGATGGTAGTAAGTAGTTTCTACAAAGTGTAATGTGTGTTTTAGTCTTTATAGTGTAATAAGCTTAAAAAATTTAGGTTTCACCAGCTTATTAATTCAATAAGGTGACTATTATTTTAATTTTAACTAATAGGTTGAATTATTATAATATTAATTTTGGCCTCAAGATCGGTATTCCAAAATTAAATCAGAATCAAATTAAATGACGAAAACCACGGGGCTTCTCCCAACTAAAACATTGATTTGGCTTCACTGATCACTTTCTTTCATGACCAATGTGGGCCCAACTCTACTTAATTCCGTTTTAACCGGGTCCATTTTCGGTTGGCCGTACCATCCTCTAATTGATTAACACAACTGGGATCAGATCCAAGAACAAATAAAATACACTCTATAATTTCTTATATATTTAACTAAATCCTATAAAAAAACCTGTAAAATTTATATGTTCCAAAAAAAAACTAAATAACCTCTAGCTCCACGAATGTGTGTAAACAAGCTTATGACTATATAATACCACTATAAAATGTATATTTTTGTGCTAACTTCTTGCCTATCAAGCAAAGTATCATCATGGATATCTTTTATTAAAAAAATAAAAAAAATAGAGTCATGCCACTTTCACTGAATAATATTATATTATCACATATCTCTTATTAAACGAGGATATCATGTCTTTTTCCTCCTTATATTATATTATTTATGGGACATAGCTATTATCCATAAAAACCTAGGATGCAAATGTACTATTTCGCATTGTTTAGACAGGGACATAACATGTCATTAATCACTGTATTAGGTACAACGCAAGATGGGGAATTTGCTGGTTTTCCATCGCAT
Source organism: Zizania latifolia (assembly GCA_000418225.1). Classification (NCBI taxonomy): domain Eukaryota; kingdom Viridiplantae; phylum Streptophyta; class Magnoliopsida; order Poales; family Poaceae; genus Zizania; species Zizania latifolia. The sequence continues at coordinate 199,071 of KE373067.1, forward strand.
TCGTTGCAACAGGGAAATCAGCGTGGTGGCACGTTGGGTGCGTGTGGCGATGTTAGTCTTTTGCTCAATCGTGGGGGCCGCACATCAGCAAGATATCCGGCTACGTGGCATGTCCTCGGCCATACGATTTTCTGTATTGCTATGCCCACCCACTCTTGCGACCACGTACGTGTACATTTTTGGTTCAGCTCTACATGCTGCGGCAATAGTACAATATATTATATTATAATGGGGTGAATGCTTTCCTTTCTTAAAAAAATATAGGTTAAAACCTAATTTTAAAGATTATATTATAGTTTTTCATCAGTTTTTTGTCTTGTATTTAGATGTTATAAATAGAAATATAAAAGTTTTATTCTGATTATTTTGTATTGTAAAGATGAAAGAATTATGACTCCTTAGAAAAAAGAGAAACAATCATCCTACGAATGTAACTGGGTGCGTTTACAAATGTTTGCATCAGTCACGTGTTCTCGGAATGTTTTTCATCTATTTAGAGTCTGTTCATGAAAGATTTTTATAGCTGTATTTACACTCATAAACTAATGTTTCTCAACCGATCTAAATTTTTATTTTAGATTATAAAAAATAATAGATATAGAATAATGGGTAGTAAGCCAAGTGTACCTAAGCATTGTCAGTGTAGACTCAGCAACTCTGTCACATCGTATGGCACAAATATCGACACTGACATGTGGGGCCACGTGGGCAGGACCACCTGTCAGTGACAGCAGGCTTGCAAGACAACGCCCTAAGAGCGGCCGCCGCTTCTGAAACTTAGCTATGAAGTATAACATGTCAAATTAATTATCATTGCAGTCTATATATTACTGTAGGTGATTTTATTATTTTTTATAGGACTGTTTTTTCGATCCGTCTATTGCTTAATCAGTAAATAATTATTTATATCTTCGATTCTACCATATAAATTCAACTTGATATTTTTATTTTATGTTTAATAGTTTCCTATTTTTAATTTCGGATCAGGTCACCGAAACGTCAGGACAAACGATGTTGCTGCCACGTAAGCCTAGAAAATGAGGCTGGTTGGTCACGCGGGCCACGCACACGGACACGCACACGTGCCAGCGTCGCGTGGGCCCCACGCCGTGATTTGACTAATTATAATTTGTTAAAGTTAAAATTTTGTGATTTTTCAAAATGGCTAACGTCGAAGGAATACTTGCAAGCAAATGCGGCTTAGAAAGTGACGTATTAATCGGTTGCCTTCAAAAGCTTAAGTTTTTTTTGCTAGGGCCCTTCAAAAGCTGATATTTAGATTTCTAGGAAAAATAGCTAGACATAAAAAAGTGTATTAATATTAAACGGCCCATGACATTTAACTAAATCAAGAAAACCCCTATGAACACGGTGGGTGGCTGAGCACGCTTAACCTCATCCAGAGAGCAATAGAGCATACTTGTATCAGCGCATGTGTGAAGTCAGCATCTTCTCTACTGGAGGCTCTACCATTGCGCTACAAGCATATTGGACTTTACTCAAATCACCTTTATTCTACCATGGCTCCTACATTTTACAGTTTTCCATTCCGAAATAGATTTGGAGACATATAACTAGCTATGATTGATATTTGGAGTTTCGGTAAAGTTCATGTTTTTTGGAGTGTTTTTCTGAACTGAATGGAAGTATTTGTGATGGAAAGGACATGAAGATACATATAATGACATGTTGGTATAGCTCCAATTTTTAGCTTCAAGTTGTAGTTGGAAATTGATAGCTTCAAAAAAATGGAGTTAAAACTTGAACTTCAATTATTTTAAGTAAATAATTACAATGACTTATGTAGACATTCATGGCTCTAACTTCAACAAAACCTGAATTAAGAAATCCATGTCTTCTACTTAAAGCTAGAGTCATAGCCATGCCAAGCAAGGACAAACCAAGAATTATGGAGCTTGTGTTATGAAATTTTTTAGCATATATTTCTGTGCAACTAACATACTTTGTAGAATATATTCACAACCAGAATTTCCATTTTCTATCACTCTCGCAATAAAAAAAACAGTAGTGTGTGTCGGTGGTCTGGATTTGAAGCTAAGATTATGTGCCCTTTTGTTAATTGTGTAAAGCTCACCTCAGCTCACATGTATTAACCATGTGATTTATCAACTGACCAAGAACACACTTTTGAGAGTAACTTGCTGTCTTGTATTTTTTTTCTTATCTATTTTTTATTAATACATTTGTATATGATGTATCTGTGAGTATACCTCCTCTACAGTGCTCTTCGCTCACCGTCGGATCGAAATCCAACTGGTGCCGGAGGGAGGCTTCGCACATAGGTGGGACCCACCTCACATAGTCTGAGGGGGCTTTGTACCGTCTAATCTCGATCGGACGGTGCGAAGAGAGTGAAGTTAGAGTACAGTCGGAGAGATGAAGTTAGAGGAACCGAATCCCCTCCTAGCATATAATTTTGAGAAGGCCAATGACATAACCCATGGCCTCATATAACAAAACCACAACAATTGTATTCTTACTGGGATGTAAACTTCATGCCTGAAAGATAGGTGATGTCTCTTGAATCTTTTGGGTAAATTGGAAGGTACTCCTTGTTGATTGAACATTTCTAACTGTTTAATCACTACCAGAAAATAATTTATTTTTGAAACAAAGTTAATAAATTAGTGGTATAATATAAGACGAAAGTATTCTCTCATTAATAATAAAGTAGTATTATTAACTAGTGGGTTAAGGATATCGAAAGAATATAATTTCTTAATTTATAAACCAGTGATATATAAGAAGATAAAAATGAAGTCTTTTGGCACAAAGTTGATCGACGATCTAGAAGTAAGATATTTTTGGAACAGACAAGTAACTATCTTGTCTTGCAAACATATAGAGCAACCCAAAATTTCACATTTATAATTAGCTAGCTATCTTGTCTTGCAAAAAATACCTAGCCAGGGGGTACGATCTAAAAGATTAATCAGGGTTTAGTTGGGAGATTATGGTAATAAGGAGTTTGTTGAGGGGGTGGATGGTGCACTGAGCTCCACTAGCCAGTACACTTTAACTATGCATTAAGGCCCACTAAATCTAGTCATAGCACGTGAACCACTCCTGATCCCTATGACATCCTGTGCTCCCCTACATCTGGTAAACAGGATCCATGTCCTTGCTTAACGTCTCTCTCTCCCCCTCTCATTAATCTCTAGCTGTTTTAATTACCTTATCTTGTTTTTTATTTCATGAAATTGATTTGTCACCCGCAAGGAATTACGTGCTGCCAACATCTACATGCTCAAACATAGCAAACTCAGCTCAATTCTACCCCTTCGTCCCAAAAATAATTTAATACTAAACATTTAGTTTTGTCATAAAAAACAGCATATTAAACTATTTTCAGTTTGTAAATCAATTAATTTTATTTATTCAATACCTCTTATTTATCCTTTCACAGTATAATCGATATTATTTTCGTATTAATGATGGATATTTTGGTTTTACTCTCACTGCTAATGAAATTCCTTGTTTTCAATCTTGACTAGCACATGTGGCGCAATCTTTTAAGAACTGCTTGTAATATTTAAATTATGTTATAGAATTTAAAACTGTCAGAAATTTAAATTTTGTTACAACTTATTTGTAAAAGCAGTAGAAACAAGCACCGTAGATTAAACTTTTGTAATAAATCCCCCTAGAAAAATTTCATGTTTTAATGTGCCTGCAATATTTGCTAAGTACCATTCTTTTTGGCAAGTTCCATAGAATGATATCATATTTTTTTTCAATTTTGACAAAACACTATAGCATCGTCTTAGGAAAAAAATCTTTCTTGGGAAGAAAAAAAAATCTTTCATGGGAAAAAATCATATGAAAAACCATGGTTTTTAAACAAGGTTTCATGGATGCATTTCAGTTGACAGGTTAAGATAAAAAAGAGCCAAATTAAGTTAAAAAGGGACGGGTTTGCAACAAAAAAGGGCATAAATAGCAAGTGAGGTGAGACCCACACATAAATAGCAACTAACCGCTGCTAAATAAAGCCAATTCGCGTCTCCTCTTCGCCTTCGCTTCGCTCCTCTTGGCGAAGGAAAAGAAAAAAAAATCGATTTTTTTTTACGCCGTCGAATCGAGGCGGATGACACAGAGCAGCGGCAGCGGCGGCAACCTCCACCACCACGGGCTAT
>KE373068.1:14056-36742 GCA_000418225.1 Zizania latifolia
GCGGTGGGGGAAGAGAGCGGGGTCTGGCGGTGGCATGGGATTGAGATCTGGGCGCACAACGACAACAATAATGCGTGAGATCTATGTCTGTGACGCAGTTATTTTGGTCGTTTGCCGAGTGCCGAATCAGGAATGCACTCAGCAAACCCGAAATGCATTCTTGATCTCGCACTATGCAATTTTTTTATTTTCTCAACTCTTTGCCAAGTGCCAACTCATGGGGCACTCGGCGAAGTTTTTTTTTCAATTTTTCCAAATTCTTCTCTTTAATTTTTTAAATGTGTTTTTTTTAGTTTCTCTCGAAACAATTTATTAAAAAAATTTCAAAATTTTACCATAGCCTCTAGGTATCATATCACGATACCACGACAAGTCTCGTTTCTTTTAGACATCGTTTGATTTTTTTTTAAATTAAAAAACCAAAAAGGAACATGTTGTCAATCGAGTGCTGTCATCGAGATATCTCAAAATTTCTTTCAATTTAGTGTGTAAGGCCTAAAAACAGACTAAAAAACATACATATGATTTTTTTAACAGTTTGGTTCATTGTTTCATGCACTTGCAGTTCAAAATTTACATCTTTCAATTTAAATCCTAGAAACCCATTTAATTAACAAAAAATGGCAAACTGGCCTAGAAAATTGCCAATTTTTTGCATCATATAAGATACACTAAGTTTTGATTGTAGAAAAAGTTTCAAGTTCAAACTAAGATTTAACCGTTAATTTGCTTTCAAACCTAACCCATTCCTACTTTAAACCATAATTCCTCCTCGGAGAATCTCCGATTTCTAAACACCCAACGTGACAACTTTCTCGAAACATTTTTAATTTTTTATCACAGCATATACGTATCATATCATAATACCATGACAAGTATCATATTTTTAAGACTTCAATTGAATTTTTTAGAATTAAAAAACCATTAAGCTCCACGTTACCGATCAAGTGTCGCAACTTATATATTTTTCAAAATTTCTTTACATTTAGTGGTAAAGGACTAAAAATGGACTCAAGAACATGAATATAATTTTTTTTTCAAATTTTGGTTCATTATTTCATGCACTTGCAGTTCAAATTTGACCTATTTCGATTTAAATCCTAGAAACACACTTAATGAATTAAAAATAGCATACTAACCAAGAAAAATGCAAACTTTTTACATGGATTAATATATGTTTCATTTTGAGTGTACAAAAAATTTCAAGTTCAAATCAAGTTGAAAATGTCACATGGGCTCAAAATAGATTTTCACATAAAATGATGAGTGCCCTGTCTTTGTTTTTTGAAAAAACACTCGGCAAAGCCTTCTATTTGCCAAGTGCCACACTGTAGCACTCAGCAAAAGCTAGCCCCAGGACATGTGGCATAGCACCGGGCTCAGCCGAAAATAGACGTTTGTCGAGTGCCATCGATGGCACTCGGCAAACACTAGGGTTTGCCGAGTGTCCGTTAGTGGCACTCGGCAAAGGTCTATTTTTTTGACAGGCCATCGACCTGCCGTCAAGAACCCTATCCACATTGATTTTTTTTATTTTTGCCGAGTGTCTTTGCCTGGGGCAATCAGCAAAGATGTAATTCGCCGAGTGTAATATGTTTCACAAGTGTTTTTGGATGACACTTGGCAAATAGTCATCTTTGCCGAGTGTCTGATGGAATGCACTCGGCAAAGAATCAGGCTCTCGACGAATGCTTTGTTTTCCTGTAGTGTTAGCTCTAGAAGGTAATAGGTCAAATTATTTAAATCTGAACTGTTATATAAAAATAATGAACGGTAATGCCGCAGGACGAAATGTCAGCTACTGTGGGTAGCCACGATAGCTACCGCGCGTAGCCGAGCGATTTCGATAACCCTGAGATCTCATGGAGATCTACAATTTACATATAAGGTTTGTCTCTATCCGATTTAATATGAAATGGTTACAATTTTTACAAATAGTCTCTTAATCTAAATTTTCAAACACATATTTGTGCTTCTAAACTATCTCAAATGGAAAAAAATATATTCAATTACAAAGTTATAAATCCTGTCAAGATCTACAATTTTGATATAAAGATTCTCCATCTGATTTTCTATGAAATAGTTACAATTCTTTTAAAAATAAATATTTTTGTTTTTTACATATAGCTGAGGTTTCTTACGTTGCCACCTTTCGATATTTTTTACTTGTGGTCCTCTAAAGGAACTACCTATGAAAAAATAATTTATATTTAATTCAAATATGTAAATGAATATTTGGTCCTCTAACAGATTTTATATTAAAAAAATCAACTACAAAATTATAGATTCTGTCGAAATCTAAAATTTCTTTTTAAGGCTGATCTCTATCAACTTCATATATATGAAATATAAAGTAATTATAGTTTTTTATAACTAATACCTTAAGCTAATTGTTTAAACCAATATTTGTGTCCATAAACGATTTCAAATGAAAAAACTTCCAACTACATCTTTCTCATAAAATTTGTTTATATCCTACATATGAAATAGTTATGATGTCTTCAAATAGTGATTTCTTATATGCCCCGACATTAAAATAAAATTATTGTCACATATGGTTCTCCTAAGGAACCGCCTGTGAAAATGGTGATTTTCACAGGCAATCTTTTAAATTGTCTGTCTATCAAAATAAAGCTATTTTCTTAGGCGATTATGTTAAGTAATTGCGTGTAAAAATAGTGTTTTGTAGGTGGTATCTTAAACCGACCATCTATAAAATAGAAACATTTTGATAGGTGGTCTTATTATGCCGACTGTGTGTGTAAAACCTTTTACACAGGCGTGTAGTCAACAACTATTACACTGAGTTGAGATTTTTCACATATGGTTTATTTTAGTTTTTAAACAGTGTGTACAATAAGAAGGAAGACATCTATGAAAGTCGCTTTTGTAACATTGAATTCTATTTTAATTTTACTTGCCTTCTAAATAACAGAGCTCGATCAAAAGCCTAGCCCATGGTGGGCACTTCTTCTAAAAAGAGGATTGTTACGGTGTATTCTACTGAGTACTAGAGAAGTGGTCTTTCACCCACTTCTTTTAGTACCCATTCTAATTGGACTTGGTATCGAAAGTCATCTACAATGGTCAGAAAAGAGAGAGAACATCGTGGGTAGCCACAACCGATACTAATAAAGAGTTTTAGTACCGGGTCGGGAGACCGCCTGGTACTAAACTTATCAGTACTGGTCGGGGTACCCAACCGATACTAAAAGCTTACGCATTAGTACTGGGTGAGCATACCAACCGGTGCTAATAACTTTAGCGTCAGGTAGTATCTCGAACTGGTACTAAACCTTTCTCCTAATGTATCCGATATCCCCAAAAATCTCTTGTTCCTTATTTCTGCCTATGTTCTTCAATTCTTCTTCTGCCCGTGTGACTAGTTTAGGGTTTAGGGTTTAGCCTAGCCAACCACTCATTGGCCATCCAGATCAGGCAACGACATGACAAGCCTTCCATGTAGTGCCGCCAAACATCGTGCTTCTAGCAGTAGGCCCGCCACCACCAGGGTATGTTGTTTTCCTTATTTTTTTGGTTATTTTAGGGTTGATTGAACACTGCATTATGAGATGTTATTTGGCTGATCTGTACTGCAATGCTATGTATAGATATAGTAATTAAATCGACCAGTACGCACTCACTCAAATATGTAATGCAAATGCTGCATCTTTAATGCTGATTATGCAATGTATCTTAGTTTAATTTACAAATGCAAGTGACATAATGTAGATGAATATGCAATGTGGATTAGTTCGTCAACTTTTATACAATCTCAAGTGAAATTGGTTTGACAATTGCCTATTTTAGGTGTTGGCTTATGAGCCGAAGGATTGCCTTCTGAAAATCGATCATTGACAAAGGCGTCACTTCGTATATATATACGTTGTATTTTCTATTTATGTGGTAACAAAATCATAATAAACTGATGTAATGTTATCTCACTGTTCTAATTTCTACCAAAAAGCTTCATCAATCACCATAGCATTCACGAGGGTGACACTCTTGAGATATAAACAAGAGATGGCTACACCAATATGAACGAGATTGAAAACTGTGGAGGCACCTTATGCTTGAGTAAAGGGTGGTGTACATTTTTTGACCAGTCTTCCTAGTAGAAGGAGACTTTGTGGTACTAACAATAGGAGCCCCGTTGTCCACCAGAACTACTATTTTCAATAATTATGACGAAGAGAAAGCCCCACAAACCATAAGAGTAGAGTCAAGTGATAGTGGTATATATAACGAACTCATATTATTATTATACATACATGCCTATTTTGTATATATACTTACCGACTTTTTTATAATGGCAGATGATACTATTGGATCCACACAGCTAACTGAGAAGAAGGAAAAATAGAAATCTAGAGAAGGCGACAACGACCAACTGAAGACCATATGTTTTTTGGCAATCCAACAGATCTAACGGCAGAAAGGAAAGCTCTCCTTCATGACATCTCAGCTATGACATCCTTCGGTACTCAATTATATATCTGCACAATCAATCCCTCGATCTTCAAAAAAATAGGATGATAAGCACTTTGCACATGTCACAATTACAAACATCTATACCTATATGCACTTGACTCGACTAACTAGCTACCGGAACATTTTATTGTAACATTAGTTTTCAACGCAGTATTGTGAGAAATACGTCACACCTTACCTATATCAACAGACCACAGAGATCTAAGTGACAGCAATAGGAGGCACACTAGTCCCAATTGCAATGCACAAATCGACAGATGGGCGCTGTTACCTGATGGTTGGTTTTGGTCATTTTCTGTAAGCCAACGAGATAGTTGTTGGCATAATTTGCGCTTTCTATTTTCACATTAGCAATGGTGTACTGGAGGCAACTATGTATGTACTTTAGTTTTCTAGTTTAGAATAACATCTGTTATGTGGTGTAAATTGTTGGTACCTATTGTGGTGTGAATTGAAATGAAATGCAAATTAGTTTTGGGGAATTTCAGGTGAAATGAAATCCAAATTAGTTGTGGAGAATTTCAATTGAAATGAAATCCAAATTAATTGTGAAGAATTTCAATTGAAATAAAATCTAAACTAGTTGTGAAGAATTTCAATTGAAATGAAATCCAAATTAGTTGTGAAGAATTTCAATTGAATTGAAATGAAATGCAAATTATTTGTGGAGGATTTTAAGTAAAATAAAATCCAAATTAGTTGTGAAGAATTTAAATTGAATTGAAATAAAATACAAATTAGTTATGGAGAATTTCAAGTTAAATAAAATGCAAATTAGTTGTGCATAATTTCAATTGAATTGAAATAAAATGCAAATTAGTTGTGGAGAATTTTATGTGAAATGAAATCTAAATTAGTTGGAGAGAATTTCAATTGAAATGAAATCTAAATTAGTTGTAAAGAATTTCAATTAAAATGAAATCCAAATCAGTTGTGAAGAATTTCAATTGAATTGATTTGAAATGCAAATTACTTGTGGAGGATTTCAAGTTAAATGAAATCAAAATTAGTTGTGAAGAATTTCAATTGAATTAAAATAAAATGCAAATTAGTGGTTTTGAGTTTCAAGTTAGATGAAATTCAACTTAGTTGTGAAGAATTTCAATTAAATTAAAATAAAATGCAAATTAGTTGTGGAGAATTTCAGATGAAATGAAATCCAAATTAGTTGTGGAGAATTTCAATTGAAATGAAATCTAAATTAGTTGTGGAGAATTTAATTGAAATGAAATCCATATTAGTTGTGGATTGAAATTAAATCCAGATTAGTTGTGGAGAATTTCAAGTAAAATGAAATCCAAATTAGTTGTGGAGAATTTGAATTGAATTAAAATGGAATGCAAATTAGTTGTGGAGAATTTCAATTGAATTGAAATAAAATGCAAATTAGTTGTGAAGAATTTAAGTTAAATGAAATGCAAATTAGTTGTGCAGAATTTCAATTGAATTGAAATGAAATGCAAATTAGTTGTGGAGAATTTCAGGTGAAATGAAATCCAAATTAGTTGTGGAGAATTTCAATTGAAATGAAATCCAAATTAGTTGTGATTAATTTTAATTGAAATAAAATCCAAATTAATTGTGAAGAATTTCAATTAAATTGAAATAAAATACAAATTAGTTGTGGAGAATTTTAGAACTATGTATCTTTAGTACCAGTTTTATGAAATGCAAATTAGCTGTGAAGAATTTTAAGTTAAATAAAATGCAAATTGTCAGGTTATATGCAAATCTGTGCTTTTTTCAGAACCATGTATCTTTAGTACCTGTTTTATTTATAGACCGGTACTAAAGGTATCTCTAGTACCGGGTAATAAATAAAACCGGTACTAAATATTCCAAATTATTTCTTCACGGATACACGCAAACGCGTTGAGCTGCGTGCACTGATGGATGATAAAACTGCTTCGTTTAGTCCCGAGGCGATGGTTCATTTCCCGTGGCAACCATATCGCTTCTTTTCCCTCGCATCGCTTAATTACACTAATCGCTACGTTAAAATCCTCAGTCACAACCCAAACCTTTCATACTAGCTGTCCTTAGTCCCCTTCTTCCTACTAGACCGCCGACGGAGAGATCGATCAATGTACACGGTGATCATGCCACTGAGTCGGTGGAACGCGCTTCTGCTTGATATCGCCGTGGAGATCGTCGGGCATATCGTCGAGACCTCCAAAGCACCACTGGCTGACCTCCAGAGGCTACGCCAGGTATGTCGGACCATGAGTTAGGCATGCCATGACCACGCCGTCAGGAGGAGGTTTGTCCTAGAGCATGAGGATCCCCAGATGTCTTGGCATGACTATCCTCGGTATCGACATCTGCTATTCGCTTTGGCCGACGTGGGCCACACGGAGGCATGCTTCATAGTGGGCATATATCTACCCTTCAGTGTAGGGCCATCGTCACAGGGTTTCTAACTAATGTGTACATCCACCGAGGCTAGACATAAGATGGCTGCCTACTTATTCGTGCTCGTCAAGTACAACCACAAGGAAATCACAACTGAGCTCGCGTTGTGGCTCATAAGGCTAGTGAGGACGAGGCGGCGGACAAGGTGGCTTCCATCAGTGATGTGTGCAGGAGGATCACCAACGAGCACTGCTGGCATCTTTGTGGTAGCGCGGTGGATAGGGTCCGTCGGGTAGTGCATGGGTGGCGGTATCTGGAACCGAGCACAACAATGATGCCGCACTTCTGCACGACCGGTGCCCATGGTTGTGGCGACACCAAAAACACCTAGCTTTAGAACTTGCTCTCCTTCTATAGTGAGGAATACAGAATTGAGCACGAGTGACATCTGTTCTTTTCGTGTCTGCCAGCACTGCCCTATTATGGTTAAATTGTTGTAATTAATTAGCTATTATATAGTTTGAACTTTTGTATTAGCCACTATTTAAATGAAATGGAGCAGTATTTAACTTAATGGAGTCTATTGATGCTGTGAAATGTGGTGTGATCATCACAAGTGAAATTTAAGTTTATTTTACAAATTTTAGTTTGAAAAAGGAAGTCCAAAAGAATTATATGGTGTGACGATCACTATAGTCGCTCACGTCTGTAATGAGGTTTCGTGCCCGTCTCTCCTCAGAACCCCCGTTGAACTTTAGTACCAGTTCCAGTAGTAAGCCAGTACTAATAATGGAGCAGTTGACTAAATTATGGCATGCGTCTCCTCGTTATCTGTGCCCATCCAAATTTAGTACCGGTTTATAATGTCAACCGATACTAAAAGGCAAAAGTTTCTCGCGTGCGTCTTTTCGGGACCTAAGCTCATCGTATTTTAGTACTAGTTTATCTTCGTAACCGGTACTAAATACACGACTATATAAGGAGGGCCATGTACTCTGCTGTTTTATGTACTACTTTCTTTCTTTCTTTCTTTTTCTTACTTGCCGTCCGTTGTTCTTCCACTTTGATAAGTCCGCTTTTATCTTATTCATATTGTTCGTCCTTAGCACTATATTTTGTTTATCTTATGTTTTATTTCTGTGTTCAGTTATGTCATCTCGCTCCACATCGTCTTTGTGGTCATAGACGTCTTTGGAGGACTTCTTGACGACCACAAACGACTCATACATTGCGTGGGTAGTGCAGGCCTAAGAGGATTTAGAGGCTGTTAGGGTCCTCAGGCCGAAGCCGATGTCGTCTGGCCTAGGAACTTGGCGGAGCAAGACTCCGGCCATTAGGACACCGGTGTTGCTGGCGCTGACGCAATGTCGGACGACGCCATCGATAGCGCTCCTCGACAGGACATCGGTGGCAGCGGCAGCAGCGATGGCGGCAGTGGCAACAGCGACAGTGATGACAGTGAGGGTGATGATAGCGATTGCACCGGTAGCGATGACGACGGTAGCGACATTCGTAGTGGCGGCTTGGCATGGGGCGGCAGCGACGACAACAGCGACGTCCGCAGTGGTGGGTCAGCAACGACACTAGTAGGATATAGTATATAGATATATATGTATGTATGTAATAGCTATGTAGATATATGTCTCCATAATATATATATACAAATATATATATATATATGTAAATATACCCTATATTATATATGTATAAAGTGATAACCTTTATATTGTGTTCTCTTCTTTTGCCGTGTGAAAGAAAACAAAAAATTGTGTACAATGCAAATTAAACAAAAAAACAACATAAATTAAATTAAACTTTACCTGTCTACATCAGACAAAAATAAATTAGACTTTACCAATTATCAATCAACAGACAATAATTTAGCGTAAATAATTAAAATTAAAATAATGTTAATCTTTACTAGTTAACTAAGATCACAGTAGATAACAATTAAAAAACTATGTATTTAGTACCGGCTGAGAAGTCAAGCCGACACTAAAGTTATGGATTTTAGTACCGGATGTGCGTCTCAGTCGGTACTAATGCATGGATAATTAATCTCGGTTGAATTCTCTATCCGGTACTAGATGGGTGTATTAGTACTGGTTGAATAACTGGTATTAACGTGCCACTCCTTTAGTCTCGGATGGATAGTATCGGATCAAAAACTAGGACGTCTATTCACTCCAAAAAACACCTGCACGAGGAGACGCGTCCCTGACCCGTGCCTATTCACTCCAAAAGACATCTGCACGAGGAGACGTGTCTCTGGCTCGTGCTCTTTCATTTCTATAAATATGAATGTATTTGTAACACAAAAAGATGGCAATAAAGATTTTCACAGTTTTCACTATTTTGTTTGTGTTCTCTCTAGGTTCGTTATCCTGCGTTCAATCTTTTCACTCTAACATAAATTAATCAGTAAAGTGGAATGAACAGCCATCGATTCCTAGTTGGACTTTATAAACGCTAGTTTGTTAAGTCGTACCATGACTTGTCGTACCAACCTGAACTAACGGGCCTCTCAAGGCGTTGAATAGTTAATGGATCTAATTCTAGCTACTCCGTTTACTACCCTGTCCTTGCTTGTGCAGGACAACAGTACGGCAGTACTAGTAGTGTTTGTGTCCTTTTCATAGCTTCGTACAGGCTAGCTAGCATCAACAATCAACGCCACCTATGCATGTCACCACACCTAACAACCAGTGGCACTAAAAAAATCAGTACTCAAAATAAGTTCGCAAAATATTTTCAAACTCGTATCATCTGTAGATATAACTTTGTACATATACTCGCATCCTATCGTGTACCTAAAATTCAAAAAATAACAAGCGTGTTCAACACAATAACACAATTAAGGTATAGGTTGTGGAGGCATGCTGGTCAAGTAGAGACATGCACTACCATATAAATGACCTTCAATGACGTAACTTTAGTGATGTATAAAATACATCTATCACTAATATACTTTTAGTGACGGATGTGTTTATAACCGTCACTAAATATCTATCTTTAGTGATGGGCCTCAACGATGTCCGTCACTAATGAGAGATCCTAAACTACTAAATTTTAGACCTACCTTTAGTGACGGGCCTCAACTAAAGACCCACCTTTAGTGAAGGGTGTCCTGTTAACCTGTCACTAAAAGCCTACCTTTAGTGACGGGCGTCATGTTGATCAGTCACTAAAGACCTTCTCATTACTGAATGTTTACAAGACTTCACCATAGCCCTTGTTTATGTCAGATTTAGAGAATTAGCTTATCTTTCTTGCCAATTTAATCAGCTCTTTGATATAATCTAATAGCATATTCTTCATTATATAAAGAGTAAAATCTGTCGTGGGTCATCCAACTTGTTTAGTTGTGTCATTTAGGTCACTCTACTTCAAAATTGCACATATAAGTCACTAATGTAAGTTAAGTGAGTTTGATCTACAGTGCATGGTCATGACTCTGCATTCCCCTGTGAATTTTCAGCAATGCTGTACATCTTCAAATGGGATCTACACGATCAAAGAATGAAGATGACAAGGCCCTTGTCTTGTGCCATGAAAGAAAACGATATGTTCGAGAAGCACTTGATGGGATATGTGCATTTGCACTAAGAAAATGTTTAGATCCTGAAGTGCCAATAGATTCTTGGTAGAAACCATTGAACCATTGTTTTTGGGCTAGGGTTCTTTTGCCCGCCCAAATTTTCAAAAAAATTCATATGCGCCAGTCTTTAGTGACAGGTGTCCTGTTGACTCATCACTAAAGCCCTACCTTTAGTGACGGGTGTCCTGTAGACCCATCAATAAAGACCGACATATATGAAAATTTTTAAAAATTTGGGTGAGCAAAAGAACACTAGCCCGAAAAGACACACCACTATTATAAGCCCCGTCTCTCCTCTCTAGTCTCTACTCTCAACCATTCTACACTTCACTCCTTTAGTCTCTCTACTTGATCTTTGCTGTTGTCATCTCGAGCTCTATCGATGGTGACCAACGTCACCCCAAGATCTACCCGATGGTGATCGATGTCACCTCGCGCTCCACCTGCCATGAGCTCCTCAGTATTGAGCTGCTTCGACAAAGGATACATAGTTATTACCGTTTCTTCACCAAATCCTACCGCTTGCTTTCCTCTGTTGTTTTTACCTCTTCTTCTCCTTCTTTTTCATCATCGCCTCTCCTCCTTCATTGTGGCTCAGGGTAGAGGCCTCACCGATGATGACTACATAGAAAGCACATCGGGACGATGACAAACATAACAGAAAGAGCCCCTCCACGACTACCTCGGATCTAATCGTCACCACATTTGAACTGAATTAAAGTAAACAAAGCAGTATAGAACAGATCTGAAATAAAAAAATCAATCTTTAGTGATGCGTGAATATCTATACCCATCACTAATAGTCCACCTTTAGCGACGGGAATAGATGTATGCGTGTCACTAATGATAGGTCATTACTGACGTGATAAGGGTGACTGGTGCGATGCCCGTCACTAATTATTTTTATGATCCATCACTAATAGCTTTTTTTAGGTAGTGATGTCATTGGGAAGAGAATCACCAGTAGCTAACTTGGGGGTTTAGCCTTGCACTCCGTGCCATCACGTGGACAGCGATAGGCATTGGGGATTGGGCTACCGAAGAAGAGAAGTCAACATGACGACTCAGCAAGAGGAGATCGAGTGGTGATGCTAGGGATGGATTCGGATCGGATACGAATGAAATCGAATCCGGATATCACTATTTACCATATTTTATTTCAAATTTGAATATAAATATGGATATTTTCGAATACGAATACAAAATGGATAGCTCGAATTCGAATACGAATCCGGATGTTTATTAAGTTCAACTTGAATTTTTTGGCGTCAAATACGAAATTTTTGGCGCGGGATGTGAAAGATGCGAAAAATTTGTTTGATGAGTGTGCACTCGGCAAACACAAATTTTTGTTGAGAGTCTCAAATTTAGCACTCGGCAAACATTTTTTTTATTTTTTTTAAAATTTTGTCAAATGTATTTTTCCCCTTTTTATTGACAAATTTTGTGAAACATTTTTAAATTTAGTGGGTAAGGCCTAAAAATAGACTAAAAAATATGAATATGATTTTTTTGAATAATTTATTTCATTATTTCATGCGCTTGCAGTTCAAATTTGACATGTTTCAATTTAAATCTTAAAAATACAATTAATGAATTAAAAATAGTTAACTGACCTAGAAAAATACCAAATTTTTTCATGGGATAAGATAAGCTGTATTTTGATTATAGAAAAAGTTGTAAATTCAAACGAAGATTTTACCGTCGATTTGCTTTTAAACCCAACACATTCATTCTTTAAATCCAAATTCGTCCTCAGATAATCTTCGGTTTTTGAACATCGTACGTGATAACTTTCTCCCAACATTTTTTATTTTTTATCACAGCATCTATGTACTATATTATAAAAGCATGACGGGTCTCATGTTTGTCAGACTTCATATGATTTTTTTGGAATTAAAAAAACAATTAATCTCCACGTTGCCGATAGAGTGTCGCAACCTAGATTTTTGCAAAATTTATTTCCATTTAGTGGATAAGGCCTACAAATGGACTAAAAAATATGAATATAATTTTTCTACAAATTTTGGTTCATTATTTCATGCACTTACAGTTTAAATTTGACCTATTTCAATATAAATCCTAGAAACACACTTAAAAAATTAAAAATAGTAAACTGACCTAGAAAAATACCAAATTTTTACATGAGATAAGCTATGTTGTATTTTGATTGTAAAAAAAAGTTTTTAAGTTCAAACAAAGATTTAACCATCAATTTGCTTTCAAACCTAACCCATTCCGTCTCTAAACCCTAATTCCTGCTCGGAGAATCTCTGGTTTCTTAGGGTGCGTTTCTCTTCAACTTCATGGAGAAACTTCACCACTACTCTAAAACATCAGAGAAAAGAGATATCGGTTGAAAACTTGATAGCATCTCTTGATGTTGAAGAGAAAGCTCGGGCAAAGGACGCTTCTGAGAAAGGAGGCGAGGGCCAGTCTAGCACCAACTTGGTGCAGAAATCCCCACATAGCAAGAGCAAAGGGAAAAATAAGCCTAACAAGGTGATGAAGACCACTACCTTTAAGAAGAAAAAGAAAAATAAAGCCGAGTTGAATTGCTTCACTTGCGGTGAACTGGGACATTTCTCCAAAGATTGTCCAGATCGCGCAGACCGCAAAGGGCAAAGGGCTAAGAATGTCAACATGGTGACCATCGGCAATACTGAGGATGGGTATGGTAATCTACCTACTATTCTATCAGTCTTTCAAACTACAAGCTGGTGATTTGATACGGGTGCCAATGTTCATGTGTGTGCTGACATCTCTATGTTTTCTTCTTACCAGGCCATCCAGGATTCTTCCGTCCTAATGGGGAACGGGTCACATGCTTCTGTTCATGGTGTTAGCACGGTAGATCTGAAGTTTACTTCAGGAAAGATCATGCAGCTGAGGAACGTGCAGCATGTCCCTACTATCAACAAGAATCTTGTTAGCAGTTCCGTTCTGTGTAAGGACGGGTTTAAGGTAGTCTTAGAGTCTAATAAATTAGTCTTGTCAAAACATGGATAATTCATTGGTAAAGGTTATGATTACGGAGGCCTGTTCGGCTTTTCCCTTTCAGATTTTAGCAATAAGTCAGTGAACCATATTTATGACAATATTAATGATGATGCAAGTGTTTGGCATTCTCGTTTATGTCACGTTGATTTTGGCTTGATGTCTCTATTGTCCAGTATGAGTTTAATTCCGAATTTCACCATTGCCAAAGGTTCTAAGTGTCATAGTTGTGTGCAATCAAAGCAACCTCGGAAACCTCACAAGGCTGCTGAGGAGAGAAACTTGGCACCTCTAGAACTCATATATTCTGATCTTTGCGAGATGAATGGTGTGTTGACAAAGGGTGAAAAGAGATATTTCATGACATTGATTGATGATGCATCTAAATTTTGTTATGTTTATCTATTGCAAACTAAGGATGAGGCATTAGACTACTTTAAAATCTATAAGGCTGAAGTTAAAAATCAACTAGAGAGAAAGATCAAACGTCTAAGGTCTGATCATGGTGGTAAATATTTTTCCAAAATATTTGATGAATTCTGTGAGAAACACGGTATTATTCATGAGAGGATGCCTCCCTATTCGCCCGAATCAAACGGTGTTGCCGAGAGGAAAAACCGCACGCTAACTGACTTGGTTAACGCCATGTTAGATACGGCTAGTTTATCAAAGGCATGGTGGGGGGAGGCTCTGTTGACTGCATGTCACGTCCTAAATAGAGTTCCTAACAAGAATAAAGAACAAACTCCATATAAAATATGGATTAGGAGAAAACCATCACTTTCTTACTTGTGCACTTGGGGGTGTTTGGCGAAAGTCAATGTCCCAATCGTGAAGAAACGCAAGTTAGAACCTAAGACGGTGGATTATGTCTTTCTAGGCTATGCTCAGAGGAGCATGGCGTATAGACTTTTGGTAGTAAAATATGAGGTGACTGATATGCATGTTAATACTATTTTAGAATCTCGTGATGCAACATTTTTTGAGAATATGTTTCATATAAAAGATATGCATAACACTGCTAGATTTTCTGCTAAGATAATTCATGAACTTGATACACCTGTTAATTTCGAGTCTTCTAAACAACATAATCAGTTTGAGGAAATCCTTGTGAAGGATAACAATGAAGCTCCTAGGAGTAAGAGACAAAGGGTTGCAAAATCTTTTGGTGACGATTTTACTGTGTACCTTGTAGATGACACTCCTACTACCATTGTCGAGGTATATGCATCTCTGGATGCAGATGATTGGAAAGAAGCTATCCATAATGAGATGGACTTGATTCTATCCAATGGTACGTGGGAACTCACTGAACGACCGTACAGTTGCAAAACTGTGGGTTGTAAGTGGGTGTTCAAGAAGAAGCTTAGACCTGATAGTACTATTGAGAAGTACGAGGCTCGGCTTGTGGCCAAAGGTTACACACAAAAAGAAGGTGAATACTTTTTCGATACTTATTCACTTGTCGCTGGACTGACCACTATCAGAGCATTACTTTTCTTGGCAGCCTCATATGGTCTTATCGTTCATCAAATGGACGTAAAGACAGCTTTCCTAAATGGGGAGTTGGATGAGGAGATCTACATGGATTAGCCTAATGGGTTTATAGTGAAGGGTCAAGAGAGCAAGGTTTGTAAACTATTAAAGTCTTTGTATGGCCTGAAACAAGCACCTAAGCGATGGCATGATAAGTTCGACAGAACTTTAACTTCTGTGTGATTTGTCATAAATGAGGCTGATAGATGTGTGTACTATCGACATG
Organism: Zizania latifolia; assembly: GCA_000418225.1. Taxonomy (NCBI): domain Eukaryota; kingdom Viridiplantae; phylum Streptophyta; class Magnoliopsida; order Poales; family Poaceae; genus Zizania; species Zizania latifolia. Next base: position 29,257 of record KE373068.1, read on the forward strand.
GTGGGGGCGAAGGAGTTATACTATGTTTGTATATCAACGATATACTAATCTTTGACACAAACATTGATGTGATCAATGATGTCAAGTCTTTTCTATCAAAGAGGTTTGATATGAAAGATCTAGGAGAAGCTGATGTAATTCTAAACATTAAATAAATTAAGGGCGAGAATGGGATTATACTTTCGTAATCCTATTATGTTGAGAAGGTCTTCAGCCATTTTGGCTATAAAGACAGCAAGCCTTCTCCAACACCTTATGATCCCAGTGTGATACTTCGAAAGAACAAAAAAATTACCAAAGATCAACTTAGATACTCTTAGATAATCGGTTCACTCATGTACCTAGCTAGCGCAACGAGACCCAACATATCATTTGCTGTGAGCAAATTAATCAGGTTCATGTCCAACCCGGGTAGTGATCACTGGCATGAACTTGAAAGGGTTATGCGCTACTTAGTAGGTACTATAAGTATGGGATTCACTATTCTGGACACCCCGCAGTGCTTGAGGGATATAGTGATTTAAACTGGATATCTGATGATGATGAGCTTTATGTCACGACTGGGTATGTGTTTACCCTTAGAGGTGGTGTGATATCATGGAGGTCTTACAAACAGATCATTTTAACGAGGTCATCCATAGAAGCAGAACTCACTGCTCTAGACACAACAACTGCAGAGGCAGAGTGGCTGCGTGAACTATTGATGAACTTGCATGTGGTTAAAAAACCAGTGCTGGCTATCCTTATGAATTGTGACAATCAAACTGTGATAGTCAAAGTGAACAGTGCTAAGGATAATACGAAGTCATCAAGATACGTTAAAAGATGATTGAAGTCTGCCAGGAAGTTAAGAAACTCCAGGGTAATAAGTGTGACTTATATTCAAACAGACAAAAACCTAGCAGATCCCTTTACAAAAGGGCTATCACGGAATGTGATAAAAATGCATCGAGGGAGATGGGTGTGAGACCCATATGAGTTGCCATAGTGGTAACCCAACTTATGTGATCGGAGATCCCGTAAATTAGGACATGGGAAAAATAAGCTATTGGTTAACTGAGGAGAGTAATTTCTATTACTAACCCTCTCTAAGTCAAGATGCAATACTCTCAGCTACTGTAAAGCAGGTTGGCTTTATGCCTTAATGTATTCTGTTGGCTTTAATTAGCGAAGATGCTATCCTACAGAGCATTCTTGAAAGAATATACCTATATGAGCCTGACTGTTTAACGTCGCAGTCCACGAGACTTAGGTCATCTCTAGTAAGCTCATTATGAGACCAGGGAGTACGACGCATATGCTCCACCCGTGGGGTAGGCTACTAGCAACCAGGTACTAGTTATGACTTTGAGTGAAACTTGTTCGCAGAAAACTTGCAATTCAAGGCATAGTCCATTGTTCAAGTTGTGGATGAGTGTAGCTTGAAGATCTAGGCGGGAGTTCAACTTAACAGACTTCGCTGAAACGCTAGTATATCAAACAACAGAGAGAAACAGGCAAAACTCTAAATGGGCATTTGAGATCTGGTGGGGGATTGCTGGAATTTTGGGTTACACCCACATAAATATTTCAGAAATTCCTAAATAAATCTCAAAGGCCCATATCGGGAGTCGAGGGTCGGCCTGCAGGGGTCGGCACTCGGCACTCGGGAGTCAGGGGTCGGCCTGCAGGGGTCGACACTCGGCACTCAGGAGTCGGGGGTCAGCACTCAGCACTCAGGACTCTAGCGGTCAGCAGTCAAGACTCGGGCGGTCAGCAGTCAGGACTCGGGGGGTCAGCAGCCAGGACTCTAGCGGTCAGCAGTCAGGACTCGAGTGGTCAGCCAGCCGAGCCCGACCCCATGTCTGCCAAAATTCTCTCTCCGTCTTGCGGGGATTCAGTTCCCTTTGGCCGTTCCGATCTTTTGGGAACATGGTGGATTCTATGGGATATGGAAACCAACTCGATTTAGATCGTGATCGCGACACGAGATCATATTACTCCCATATAAATACCCGTCTATCTGGCCGGTTCCACATGTGTGTGATAGAAGAGAAATAACAGATTAGATCAGAACAGATCGATTTGCCTCTCCTCTTTGTTGCGCTGCCGCCGTAGTCTACTTCATCCCGTCCACCGGCGTGCACCGATGATAGGGAGAGCAGGTCTCCGGAACCTCTCGCTCTTGTGATCCTGCACCAGGAGAGAGCGAATAAGGTTTTTGGGAAGCGCTCCGCTCGACTGCTCACGTCCGTCACCACGGCGCGTCTTCCGTCCACGTCTACCATCGGTCGCCGTCGGGTACTGCGATCCCACACCAACAGGAACAACTCTACACCGACCGTGGCTTCGTCTTCGGCTACCGTACAGTACGTGCGCTACTTTACTGTTCGGTTATTGATCATGTTTTGTGAAACTATGATTACTATGTTCAAGTTTACTAGTGTGTTAGATATACACACACAAGTTCTTGCAGATGTCATGATTTATCTATTTCAGAAATTAATCTCGCAATTGCCTAATATTCCAACACATATTTAGTTATCGAGATGGTTTTTAATGAAATGGTTGTCAACTATATATTATACCAAGATCTATAACTTTCGTATAAGGTTTGTGTCCATCCAAGTTTATGTGGGAAAGTTTGAAATTGAAAAAAAAACTTCTAGAGCATATTTAGTCATCGGGAATAATTCACATGAAAATGTTGTTAACCATAAAGTTGTAGATCATATATATAAGGTTTGTCGATCTCCATCCAAGTTTGTACGCAAAAGTTCTAAATTCTTGAGTTAAAATATAGAATGGACAAGAGGGTCTAGGATCAAGCTTTGTTTCGATCTGAGTTTGCATGGAAAAGTTATAAATCTGTCCAGAGATAAAATATGAGGTATAAATTCCTTATTTGCCCTTCATACTGAAAATGAGCCCACATATGAATGAGAAATCAATGACAAAAATGGATCACGTGAATTTGCCAATGGCAAATAATAAATCGAATGTACACGATAGTTTGGACACCGTAATTTACAACATATAAGAGTTGTCTCTGTCCCACTGCGTATGAAAAAGTTAATGAATTGGTTGAGAGTTAAAATATAGAATGGACAGTACAATCCAAACTGAAGCTTAATTAGTATCATCACTACCGGTTCAATATGATGATCTATGTTACGAGCAGGAGCAGGCAGTGATATCAGCTCGTGGAAAACAGGCAATGATAAAAGGGGTTTGTATTGGCTTTTAATTTGTTAAGTAGTGTTCTCTAATAACTCTGCATACAGATAATGCCACTAGTAACTGTGCATACAGATAATGGCATATGTAACGCCCTATCTGTAATAGGTATATTACAACCGTGTTTGGGATCACATGATATATATCGGGTCATGAAAGAAGTTGCTTGTGATTTGGCTACAGCCAAGGAATATGGTCTATCGTAGTCACTACCACAGAAACTACCTGTAGCGACGGGTAATAACATCTATTAGTGATGAGTAGGTCTCCTATCACTCTTATCGCGTCAGTAAAGCCTAATTATTAGTGACGAGTAAACACCCGTCACTAAAGATCCCCTACAGTGATGGGTGCCTGTATCAACCCGTCACTAAAGGTCCCCAAGTGATGGGTGTCTTTATCAACCCGTCACTAAATGGTGTATATGGCCCAAACGGTGACACGTACAAACTCTTTAATAACGGGCCAACATGTACACCCATCACTATAGATCACAATAGTGATAGGTATTTATTTAGATCCGTCAATAATAATATGACCATATTGTAAAAAATAATTTTTTAGGTTGCATCCTGAATCAAAGCCAAGATTTAAAAGTCATCATTTTACATTACAAACATATCACAGAATGAGATAATATCAGATCAACTTCATCACAGAATACTACAACACAATTTGTATTACAAAAACATCGCATACATAGATATCACATGTGAGTTATAAGTTCACCAACAGTTACAATTCATGTAGATGCATCCAACAAAAACTTCCTGTACCATTAAGAATATTCATATCCGTTCACTGATGCTATGCAAGTCAGTCTTCTCGAGGAAATCTTCGAGTATGCTGAATTCCTGTGAAATAAGTTTTTCACATTAGTCTATGTTTACATAAGTGAGTACAAATACAACACAACAATTATATATATGAAAGTATCTTACTTCCGACGATTGAAAATCTTCTATCTTTAATGACATTATCATATGGTATGCAATATAAAACCCGCATTGGTTGTTAGAAGGTTGAGCGTAGCACTGTTATGGAAATACACGATAAGTGAGGACGTCACATTTAATTGGATAGGGCAAACATTTAGAGATTTACCGGCACTGTGGTTTTATGTATCAACTATTGACGATCCATTGCTTTAGATGGACCGGTACCTGTACCAAAAGCAGTGTAATCAAGTACAATAAAAATAAGTTCAGCGAGAATATGTTAAATGTTCAACTTGTAATAATAAAGTGAAGAAAACTTACTCGTCAAAGAAGCTTCTGACCACATAGTAGTCTCTTTCGGTGTGGTCGTCATTGGGTCCTAACGGTCTCACCGAGTCGATATACCATATGATGTTTTATTTGGGGGCAAAAAGTAGTAGCGCATGCACATCTGAGAGAACCTGTCCCTAGCATAAATCATTTCAACCTTTATATCAGAATGAACTTAGTAAGTCATACAAGATAACAAATTTCAAAAGTGCACAGCTCCAAAACAAACGTTGACGTGTAAAGTGAATTCTACTGTTTTTATCCATCTAGTAACTTGTGTAAGATTACAAACTAATCAGCGGCACAAAAGCAACAACTAACGCAACATTACAAATTTTGTTACAGAAAAGTTATAAATAATATAGATGACTAGATCATTATTGACATGTAAAGGTCATGATGAGTCATATCAGTTAGAAGCCATGCTGGCCATCAGATCATATCTGCAGTAAAGTAACTTTGTTGATGATATATACGAGTGCATTTGTCGCACCTACCACATCATCCAAATGAACAAGCTTAAGAGTCACTCAAACATCAAGACACCCCATGCACGCAATTAGCAAAGTAAATGGCAAAAAAACGACAAAAGCAGCATAGATATTGTGTGCAGAAATCGTCTCAAAACATCTATAAATACGCATACATACACCATGAAGATCCTCATTATCTCACACATCGGAAAAAAATCCAAGCACAGGATAATACTAGGATCCATCCAGCAACATCATGAAGATATTCTTCATCCTCGCTCTGCTCTCTCTCGCTGCAAGCAGCGCCTTTGCACTGATCGGCATTTCTTGCAGCCAGGGCTGTGATCAATGGCAGACACCCCAGCTGCACCAACAGATGCTTTACCCTTGCAGGGAGCTATTGACGCAGCAGTGCAGCACGGTGACATTGCCCATGGTGCAGCCGCGCATGTGGCAGCTGAGTAGCTGCCATGTCATGCGGCAACAGTGCTGCGAGCAGCTCAGGCAGATGGCACCGCAGTCTCGCTGCCAGGCTATCTGCACCATGGCGCAAGCTATTATGCAGCAGATGCAGCAAGCTGAGTTCAGTGGTGTCTACCTTGATCAGACTCAAGCTCAAGCTCAAGCTCAGGAGGCCATGAATCTGCCGGCAATGTGTGGCATCTACCCTGGCTACTGCAGCACTCCCTGCAGAATTACTACAGTTCATGGTGGCTGCTACTGACTTGCGCTATTCTAGCAGCACATAGATGACCGTTTAGTATAGCGGTTACAAATAAAGTTGTCACACATTATCGTGTGTGACTGTTGATTGTACCAAACCAAACAAAGATATTATCTGAATAATGAATAATATCACCTGTCACTACCATGCGCCATATATGGCTTCATGTTCAGATGATGTTTGCATCTCTAGGCCCTGGCTTTTAACATAAACTTGTTTGGAAATTCAGCACAGTATTTCCAATTTGTCATTCCAATCTAGCACAATGCCACGAACCCTGGGCAGACTCAAAATCCATGCAAAAATGGGATAAATTAAAATAACGTACTTAGCACTGGCAGTAGAGAATCTGCCTTCTCTGTTGATCTGTTCACTAATCAAAACTATTGAGCACTGACAGAGACAACAAAAGCAAATAGGCACCATTGGACCATTTATTTTGAACACAACCACGGCTCAAGGTTAACTGTGTTAATGGGGTATCCATGGTCTAATAATTTTGATAAATAATTTTCAACTTTGATGTATGTTGGAGGTAGGTTATAGACCTTTCGACGATGACAAGTGATCAAGTCCAACGGACCATGGTGAAACCCATTGATAAATGGTGAAGCTCATAAACAAATGACAGCCTATTGTCAGATAACGAAGCACATGGAGCATGGTGAAACCCAATAACAGGTGGCGAAGCTCATGGAGTGTGGTGTAAAAGACCAGTGTAGCTACAAAGGGGAGGTGAATGTAGCAAAACGCTCAAGATCCCAAACTCACAAAAACTGTGTTTTACATAATGGTATCAAAGAAAAGTTACTTCTCTATACCACCACGTACATGTACGATCGACAAGTGTGCAAAAAGAGATAGAAGGCGACTAGCACTCGGACGTCCTACTGAGCGCTAGTCGTTGGACGCAGCTCGCCACCATTTGATTTCCGTGCAACGCATCATAGACGTCCGATTGAAACCTGTTGTCTGTATCGCGCATCGTTCAATGAAACATTTGTCTTCAACAGTTAAAACATTTATCTTCAACAGGTGAAACATAGCATAGAACATTCATCTTCACAGTGAAACATTTATTTTCAACATGTAAAACATTCATCTTCAATAGGTGAAACATTCATATTCAACAGGTGAAACATTTTGAAATAAAAATCTTCAACATATGAAACATTCATCTTCAACAGGTTAAACATTCGTCTTTAACATATAAAATATTTATCTTCAACAGTTAAAATATTCATCTTAAACAGGTAAAACATATCATAAATCATTTAACAAGTAAAACATTCATCTTTAACTGGTGAAACATTTATCTTTAATAGGTGAAACATTCGAAATAAAAAAAGTAAAAAACATTTGAAATAAAAGGGTGAAACATTTAAAATAAAAGGGAGAAACATTTGAAATAAATGTTGAAATATTTTGCTCTTATGTATGAAATATAGAGTTCCAACTATTATAACAGGTAAAATATTCATCTTTAACTGATGAAATATTTGTCTTCAACTGGTGAAACATTCATCTTCAAATTCCGTTGCTGGTTGTGCATTGGGCTGGGTGTGCGCTGGGCTAGCTGTGCTGGGCTAACTACACTGCACGCACTGGGCTGCGCTAGGCAACGCGTGTGCTGGAGGGCTGAGCGTGTGACAAAACGCAGCACGTCAGACGACCTGTACTAAGCATTTTCGTTATCTTTTTACCCAAAACGTGTCTAGCGGTCTAAAGGTTGAAGAAGAGCCAACGGCTAGCATGGCCGATCTGGTCTGGCGAAAGGGCTTTTCGAGTATGTGCTTAAGAATCAG
>KE373068.1:39722-53928 GCA_000418225.1 Zizania latifolia
AATGATTTTGCCAAATTAGAGATATGGGAAACTACTCCGTGATCTCTGATTAACTTGAGGTGGCTCCAGTAGTTCTAGAGACGAAAGACCCAAACTACAAAAAAGAAGCTCTCTGCCGCCAGCAAACTCCGGCGACAACGAAAGGTAACTAACACGGTAACACCCAGAACATGATGTGTGAGATCCAATGATGCTACAGCTGAAGTTATTTGGAGAATGGGGTTACCTTAACTCGGGTTGGAATCGGCGGAGCAGCAGAGGGTTGTTCTACGGTTCCAACGAGATGCGCCGAGGAGGCTTCTGCCATTTTCCTGGATGTGTTCTGATGATCGTGATTATGTGTATATATTAAATACTTTGAAATGTAAAATGTCATCTGTCATTTTTCATAGAACATGGCTAGCTAACAAAATTTTAGCGCTAACTGAATAAACAAAATATATAAAAAATTAATAGGGGTATCAATACGACCCATTATAGATTGTGCAGGGGAGGCTCCTTCATGGTAATGTATGTCATCTATAACGGTTGTAGGTAACGACCTATTAGATAATAGCTTATATAATGATTCGTTACCCATTAAAGTAGAGTTGCAGTCATGAGTGACTAGCATTTTATATCAGAATGTATCCCCGTTAAATATAGCAATTACAATCTGTTAGACATGACATGTTCTCTAGTAGTAACAGTACCTAAAACTCAAAAAAGTGGTTAAATCATTTCACCCTTTATATCAGAATGAACTTAATAAGCCATACAAGTTAACAAATTTCAAAAGTGCACAGCTCCAAAACAAACGTTGACGTGTAAAGTGAATTCTACTGCTGTTATCCATCTAATAACCTATGTAAGATTACAACTCATCAGTGGCACAAAAGCAACAACTAACGCAACATTACAAATTTTGGTTTAGAAAAGTTATAAATAATATAGATGACTAGATCAATATTGACATGTAAAGGTCATGATGAGTCAGCAAAAGGACATAATGCCTAGTATTTTCTGGTGGGATATATATATGCACTGTCCAAAACAGATTATTGTACAGGATATATAACTCATTATGCCTAGTACTTACATCAAGAAAATGTTGCCTCTCTAGTGGTAATCCAACGTACTAGCACCCAATGTGAATGTAAAGGTTAGAGAACCTGCATGCAAATAACACCATTAATATGCCTATGGCAGCAATAGAATTTTAAATGGTAAAAGAATCATACTCAAATAAGTACCATCAGCAGAGCCATTGATGAAATTAGTATGGCTCTGTAGACCTGTGACAATATTGTCAATTGGATTTTGTCTTTGATCACAATGAGCACCAATTATGGCAGCTGTGTCTGGCAGCCTGGTTTGGAGAGCTTGTTCTACTTGATCCATAAGGATGCTTGATTGGTTTTTCATATAGGCAAATGTTTCTAGAGAGGTTGCAGCCCTAGCTGCTGCTATGCTGAATATCCGACACAACAAATTATAACGCTTTGTCTGAGCCAACTGAGGGTCACCATCAAACAGGAATGCATAACCACCATTTGAAGATTCTGATTTAGCATCCTTCCTCCACCTTTTCAAGATATAATGAGGAGGAAGGTCTTTGATATTCCTAGTGTCAAGTACCTTTAGCATATGGCGACACGGAATGCCTATGAACTCAAACCCCTTACAACTACAATTTACCATAGAATTAATTGAATCAAATTTAACAAAATGATCTTTTGGATTATCCTCAATGGTTACCCTATACTCAGAAATTGCGTCCATCTCACCACAGATGTATAACATGCAATCCATGTATAATTCAAACTCCCTTTCAAACATTTTAAAGGCAGCAGGTGTATACACATTGGAAGCCTGCCTCAACATTCGCATAGGTGGCGGCTTCTTTGTACTCTGACTAGCATCCATGTCAGCTTGCATTTCTGCAGATCGGCGATCACACAATATTCTTTCAAACTGCTTGAAGAAACTCAAAAGGTCAAATTCTAGGGATAAGTGTTTCTTAAGCTCAGTGCCCAAGCTCTCCTTCTGCTGGGCACTTTTCATATCAGCATAAAATGCCTCACGACCATATGGTAGTGCCCATTTCTCCTTAAGAGAGAACAAATCCACCAGCCATTGATTATCCTCTAGGTCATACTTTTCCAGCATTTCTCTCCATGCTGTCAAAAACTCAGCCTCATCTTCACAATCAAATAGGCATTTCTTGAAGCTGTATTCTAAGGTTCTTGACCCATGAAATGCTTGACTCAACTGCTGAAGGGCATTTTGGTAAATTTGCCAGACACAGTAACGATGGGTTGTTGCAGGACAACTTGCTGCAACACATTCACTTATCACAGCAGATCTATCAGTTAACAATGTCTTGGGTTGAATTCCATTCATTGCCATCTTAAAAGTATCAAATAACCATCTGAAAGCTTCTGCACTTTCATCATAAATCAATGCAGCAGCAAAGATGATAGTTTGCTTGTGATGATTCAGACCCGTAAACAAAGCAAGTGGCCTATCATAACCTTGCAATACATACGCTGAATCAAGACATACTACATCACCAAAGTGGACAAAATCCATGATAGACTTTGAATCTGCCCACAGAAAGTTTGTCAAGTTCCCATTATCATCAGATCTTATGGCAAAGAAGAATGAAGGGCTATCATGTTGCATCTTCTGCAGGTATTCTAGTGTAGCACCTATGTCACTATTGTGAGGAACCTTTGTGCACTTGTATCTTTTGTTAGATCTACCTTCTAGAGATGTTGACATGATGTTTTGCTTGTGGATATTAGCATCAGGTGAACCATCAACCAGATCCAGTCCATCATCTTGACCAATTTCTGTACTTTGTGATGTTGTCACGAGATCAGAAGGTGCTACTGCACCAAGCTGGTGATTGTGGAAGGTAACGAATTCTGTTACATGATACTTGCCATTAGATGCAAGTCTGATGACCATACAAGCTGGACAACCAGTTCGGGTCTCTGGGCGAGGCTTCTTTACTATTTTTGCTCCTCTTTTCTTCTCACGGAAACCTTCTTTTGAACAAACAAACATCCTTCTTGTGATAACATTTTCAGCATTTGTTGTCATGCTTGCCCTTCTCACATTGAACCCAATTTTCCCCGCATACATGCTGTAAAATTCATATGCCTCATCTTCACTCTCAAATTCTGGCGTTCTCACAGTATCATCCACCAGATTTTCTCTCACAGCCCGTGCTTTAAGCCTGATTTTCTTAGCCTTCAGCATATGTATTGTAGATGTTGTTGCTAGCTGATGGTTATGGCTTGGTACAAACTCTGTTAAACGGTACTTGCCATTGGCAGTAAGTCTAATGGTCATGCTTGCAGGGCACCCAATTCTTGTTTCAGGCCGTGGGCACTTGGCTTCTTTGGCACCCCTCTTCTTCTCCCGAAAACCTTCTCTTGAGCAGACAAATGTCCTCCTAGTGATTATATTCTTTGATGTTGTCCAAAGTGTTGACCTCCGGACAAAGAAGCCCACCATCTCAGCATATGCATTGTAGAACTCATATGCTTCATTTTCACCATCAAATAGCATATTTACCTTTGGCAACATCACCTCATCACAGCTATCAATAGCAGGATTCACGTCAGCCGCCACCACATCCTGCCAATCACAAATTGCACCAGCACAGTCAAGAAAGTGTTGATATACGTCAACACCTAGACCAAGATAGACAACAACAAAAGTAACCGTACCCCATTTTGTTGTGGATTTGCAGGAGTCACCGGTGGTGGTGGGATGGGCATACGAGGAGACCAAGGTGCATATGGAGGCAGGAGGACTACATGGCCTGGCCAAGGCTGTTGTGCTAGTCTCAGGTTGGCAGCAGGATTGGTCACAGCATGGACAGGCCTCAACGTCTGGACCAACAGCGGTGCCACGAGCTCTCGAGCATTTTGGGGATCTTTCTCCTTTGCACTGCCCCCACTATTGCTGGACATTTTTTTTATAACCTCACTCATACAACAAGCACGTGAATGAACTCAGGAAGTATACTTGATAGAGACAATGAATCTTCTCCTAAATGCACATCTCTCTCCTCCTTGGCAACCCATTGTAGAAACAAAAGAAATGGAATGCAAATGCACAATCAGTACACCAGTGGCAACCCCGGATTAAATTGTAGGTACGGTGGATATGCAAGAGTAGAACAGTTATGTTCATCCAACAGCAAAAGGCACGCACAATGACACGGCCTGTATTGTGAATATCCAAATCAATTAAAAATATTGGACAGGGGCACATTGCAGTATATATCCATGGGCTCCATTGAGAGAGGGAGTGTCACCTTCAATCAGCAGGCGTCCGGAGAGCTTCAGCAGTATGTGCCGGCAGCAAGCAGCAGGGACGGCGGCGATCTACTCCAGGACCGGATGCGACGGGCTTCTCCAGGGGTGGCGGTGACCTGATCCGAATGGGCAGCGGGGTCGGGGTGATTAGCGGGATCCAGCGGGCGGCAGCGGGCTTCAGGGCGGCGAGAGGGCGGCGGCGGTGCGCTTGGAGGCGCGGAGGCCGGACAGCCCGCGGCGTCGCAGGTGTCGCGGGGAAACCCTATGTCTCACGCCGCCGTCTGAAGAGTTAAAGACCAGCCGTCGACGGCGGACACAGAAAGCACGGGTGGGATGGGAACCTGATTAATTAAGGAAAGGGAAGGAATTGCAGACAAGTGGGGTTGTGCCACTGATGTGAGAGCATCAGCCGTAGGGCCTACCTGTAAGCCCCATAAGGGTGATTTGGGACTTTATTGGTCTGATTATTTTTTATTAATATTATATTTATATATTATGGATTGGGCCTACCTGTTACCATATCTACCCTACTATATAATTGACGAGTTGATTCATCTATCATTATATATCCTCTGGTAATCTAAGCCCTTCCCTCATCTGTGTAAATCTCAGTCGTCAGATATCCATTCTCACGTCGCCATCTCAGCCGCAAACACGCACGCATATCCAGCCCACCAAAACCTAATTTCTGCATCTCCTCTAATCTAATCTCCTGCCGCCACTAACGCCTACTTCCTCCTCCCCTCCACTCTCTCCTGGCGATCCCTCTCTCGTGACCCTAAGGCCCGCCTCATGACTCCCCTCCCCTGACGGTGGCTGCGTCTCTCCTAGCGATCCCTCTCTCGTGACCCTGAGACCCACCTCGTGACTCCCCTCCGCTGGTGGCGGCTGCATCGTGGGGGCGTGCAGCAGTGGCGAGCATCTGTACGTGGTGGCGAGCCATGTGGTGAATGCCGTGGCCATGAGGGATGGTGAGTGCCGACCTCCAGAGCCACTGCCTCCCTGCGCTGTGCGCCCTCGATGTCACCCTCACGCCACCACTTGCCCGCTCCCTCGAGCCGCGGGAGCGTGGGGACGCTGTGCTAGGGCTCTGCCACCACCACCGTCTCGACCAGGCCGCCACGACCTCGTCGAGGCCATCCGCCTCAGTCCTGAGAACGCCGTTAACTGAAGAGGGCGTGGTGGTGGAGGATTCGTCGTCTCCCTCATCCCCCCACAGGCCTCTCGCTTTCCTCCATCGACCACTCGTCGGCCTTCCGCATGCCTCCTCCGTCCCTTTGCTGGCCTCCCACGCCCCTCATTAGGGTAAAAGGTTCTTGCCTTACCTCATTAGGGTTCTTGCAACAGGCACATTCCCCTCCTTAACAGGAGTAAGGTAAAAAGTTTCTAAGAGTAGAAAAGTCATGGTCGATTAGTGCGTTTTGTTTTTAGCTAGGTAGTTTTTGATTTTCTCGTTAGCGTCGAAGAAGAGATATGCATGGGTGGGAGCTCCGATACCAACACGAGCAGCGACGGAGACGGCAATGACAAGGACGACGAGAGAGGCTCGCCATCAGCAGAGAAGCCCTCTTTCAAGGAGGGCGAGAGGGTGGTTGCCTACCATGGACCCCTCCTCTACGAGGCCAAGGTTCGTTCAATCACTTCTCTATCTCTATTTCAGTACGATCTAGGGTTTGACTCCCGCCTCATTACCCCATTGGATTTAATATTGTTCTTAGCCTGCTCATCAGTATAAAGTGTGGACATGATATTTTGATCGTGCAAAGCCACACTTGTTGTACAGTGGATCGGATGACTGCTTTTTTAACTGCTGGGACCATATTGTAAATTTGCAAGCATGAGTCCTGCATATGGTGCGGATTGACAGAGAATAGAAAGGTGTGGCACAGAACATGAATTCTTCAGTTATGGCAACCTGTTCATTCTATGATTAGCTCCTCTATATGTGACGACCCGAGAATCTAGAAAACATTTAATGCTGCAAGTATCATTGCCCTAAGTTTAAGCATCAGTACGTGGATCTATTTCCTTAAGGTACCAAATTAATTTATTTAAAGAAATAAACTACGTTCTACCGCTTTTTCTTTAAACATATTGTCATATCTGTCTCGCTGTGTTATCATGTGGTGCACGAAGAGAAAGGGGCTAAACCACACCGTGTCCCGCTGCCAACGCATCTTGGGGTTAGTCGCCGCGTGTGCGGCACCTCCAAACCCTCTCCTCCATTCCCAAACCCCCTCCCCCTCCTCCTCCGAACCCAACCGGCACCGCGAATCTAGGAGCGCCTAGGGTTCACGGGCCTCCTGTTAGCCGCAATGGAGCCCCCGCCGGAGGCCTCGCCCCCGCCGCGACTGCTACACCTACGGTGCGTGGTGCAGCACTACGAGTGGGGCGACGCGTGCCTCTCCGCTGACGCCGACGCGGAATCCGACCCGGCGCACCCCTACGCCGAGCGCTGGATAGGCATGCACCGCTCCGCGCCCTCCTCCCTCCACCTCGCCGACGGCGTAGTGCTCCTCAGGGGATACTTTGGGCCCCGTTTGGTGTTTTTGATGGATATTTGTGTGGTTTCAGGGTTTGCGGTTGCGTCGGCGGTGAAGGTGGGGAAGAAGAGAGGGAGGCCGAGGAAGTATGGGCTAGACGGGAGACAGATCCGGCCGCTGAACGCGCCACCGATCTCGACGTCGGTGTCGATGGTGGCCTCCACGGTGGGGCTGTACACGTCGGCGTCCGCGGTGGGCACCTCCATGAAGCGCGGGATGGGCCATCCCCTGACTTCTCCGCCGCGGGCAAGCACCACCACCGGCAGCAGTTCGGCTTCCACTTTGACTCCATTGGTTGTCATTCATCTCCTGCTCGCATCTTTTCCCCCAAATTTTCTCGAGAAAATCCATAAAAAATCGGTTTTTTATTTTGTTAACCACGCACTGCTCCAGATAAAACTTGATTTTTTTTCTTCATCCTTTCCCGCCTGGTTCAGCCCTCGTCAGAAATTAAGCAATTAGAGAATGGGTGGACGGCTGAAGAGGATTGGCAGAAGTAGTAATTGGGTTGCGGCGTCACTTGTTCACTCCTTGTTATGACACTCTGTCTGTAGTTGCATCATGCTTGTTGTGTTTTCCTGAGAGTTTTTACTAAATTGTTTTACTGTTTATTGTTTTGCTGCACTTATTGTTTTGCTGTTTTCATTTGACTAGGTGGGCTTTCAAACCACAATATGAATTTTGGATATGCTTGAATTTTATTCATCAGATTGGATGTGTCTGAAATTTTGAATTCAATGTGCCCACAAAAATGGTCATTACCCATTGTGTTCTGGCCTTCACGTTTCTTTCTTTCAAGCCTGTTAAAACACTGCTAATTTTACAAGTATTTGTATAGCTACTGACTACTGTTATGCTCCTTAATTTCCAAATATTTGTCTTTTAAGTCTTTATAATATGTGGTGCTGATGTTCATTGCATGTAATTCAGGATGTGACTATGAAGGATGAAGGTCATATCATTTTCTCAAGGATTGCGAGCTATTTGTATTCTATCTGCTAATGGTGTGATATCAAATGTTACACTGTGTCAACCAGATTCCTCTGGTGGCACATTAACATACGAGGTATGTTGATTTACTCGTGTCACACAAAATAGTACCTTGCATGCCATCCTTTTGCTTCAGATCAACCATGACATGATTCACTACAGACGTGTAAAGATGAAACATTCTGGTTGGCCTTATAGTTCCCAGCTGATCTCCCCTATTTTTGTTGTAGGGACGTTTTGAGTTGCATATGCCTACTGAAAATAGTGGAACACGAAGTCGATCAGGTGGGATGAGCGTTTCTCTTGCCAGCCCAGATGGCCGTGTTGTTGTTGGTGGAGTTGCTGGCCTTCTGGTGGAAGCAAGCCCTGTTCAGGTGCTTCTACTTACCTTAATAATTGAGATCTGAACTGTTCTTTGTTTTTCTGGCATAAACACATGCCATGTTTTGTTTGATAAATCAACGGGACCATTTCATTTTCTCCTTATGAAATCTAATTATGTAGCATCTGTCTGCTTGTTGCGCATCTATCTGTGATGAGGTGATCAAATGCCTTCGAGTGTACATACTGCCCAAGATGGAACTGACAGTTATATTTTCTTCCCAGATTGTCGTCGGGAGCTTCCTGCCAAGCTATCAAATGGAACAGAAGAATAAGAAGCCGAGGGTGGATGCACCACCTGCCCCTGCACAGACGCCTCCTGCTGTTCCAATCTCTAGCACCAATACGCTCAGCAGCGAGCAAGGACAGCAGATGCGGAAGAAGGTGATCTGTACAATGCTCTTAGTGAATTTGGTCGTGTCAAGGGCCTGCATTTCAATCTGGAATGCCTCGCTGGATATGCCAAGGTAAATTTGGTATCTTACTCCAAAAAATTCTGACATCCGGCCACTTTAGGGTTTTTGGGTCTACCAAACTTCATCAGTTATTATTGTATATTTATTAAGGTTGAATATCCCCTATACTTTGTGATCTTAGAGTTGTGCCCTCACAAAAATGCGTTGAACCATAGTTAGTCCTGCATATGTGTCTTTTAAATGTTACGCATTGCATTTCCTATGCAAAATATGCAGTGATTAGGGATTTACGGTACGATAATAGTATTTCTGGTGTGGTATTCATGAGAACAACTGAAAGTAGGAACTTCATGAAAGATGCTATTAAACTACCGATTGATGGAACTGTTAGCGCAATCTTTATTTCTGTACTAAAAAGGCCTAGGTGATGCACATTTTGCTACTCATCGTGGAGGATTCTAACAAAATGGTATCCTTTTGTCCATAAAGCTACAGATACATTTACAAATGCAACTTAAAATGAAAACAAAATTCAACTTTGTAGTTTGTGGACAGTTATCGTTCACAATAATATTTCATGTGTCTTCTGTAGGTACTTCGATGCAGATTACTATAGGAGGCGGCAGCGAGTAGAAAAGAAAGATGGAATGAACTTTATTGAATCTGTAATTTGGGTTTGACTTGATTTTATGTGTCTTTCAATTTTTACCGTAGCGTTAGCACGTGCACACTACTAGTACATAAATAATGCAAGTTGATAAAAAAATCTATCTTTGAGGCTAGCTTTGTTGAATGAAAACATTTTATTGATGTGCTTGTGTTATTTACTTTCCTGTAGAGTGTGTTTTAATTTCAGCCGTAAGAGTATTTGTTTCATCTCCTTTTCTATGCTTGTACGAGTGCATTTTGATTTTTCTATTTGGATCTTTTGGGTAAAAAGATAATGATTTGATATTAGTTTTTTCTCTGAATCAACGGTCTTTTCACAATCCCACACCTTCTGTTATCGTCTTCTATATCTCTTGATGCACATGGTATAGAGAAGCACCTTCTCTTTGATACCATTGTGTAAAATAAAGTTTTTACGAGTTTAGGATCTTGAGTGTATTGCTACATTTACCTCCCTCTGTGGCTAGCTATGTCGGTCTTTTATCACCACACACCGTGAACTTCGTCATCATTTATCGATGTGCTTTGTCACATATCGATAGGCTTCGCCACTTATCATCGCCAAATGTCGTAACCTACATTCAATGTACATCAAAGTTGAAAATTATTTATCGAAATTGGACCATGGGTACCCCTATATATTCACACAGTTAACCTTGAGCCATGGTCGTGTTCAAAATAAATATTCCAATGGTGCCTATTTGCTTTTGTTGTCTCTATCAGTGCTCAATAGTTTTGATTAGTGAACAGATCAACAGATAAGGCAAACTCTCTACTGACAGTCCTAAGTATGTTATTTTAATGGGAAAGTTTCGTTTTTGTCACCGGGTTTCAAAATTAGTGTTTGAAAATGCCATTACAATGTCAGTTAAGCCTCCGTTAAGGGCTTAATTTTCCTGTTTTGCCCTTATCTAGTTTTCTGGAATAATACACTCTCTGAGCAAAATTTTTTTGGCTGGTTTCCTTTAATATCTCTCATACAAAACAACACACTCTCATCAATATAGTACTCATGTGCATATATGTAGATACTTTACATTAGAAAAAAGAATACTCTAATGTTCTTTACATTTTGTCATTGGCATTATGATAAAATATTTCGAATTAGGCTGATACTTTGCATTAGACTAGAAATACCACGCAACTTCTATCAAATTATTCATTTTATTTTGCCATGTGGATTTTTTTTCCCAGAGAGGGTTTTATTTCAACAAACTAGACAAGAGCAACACAGGAAAATTATGCCTCTAACGGAGGCTTAACTTACAGAACTGGGCTGCAATGGCATTTTCGAACAATAATTTTGAAATCCGGTGGCAAAACCGAAACATGCTAAAAGACAATGACAGAAACAAAAATCTGGACTGTGCTAATGGCAATAACAATTTTTTTCCTATTTTAAGTTATCCCATTTTTGCATGGATTTTGTGTCTGCCCAGGGTCTGTGGCTTTGTGCTAGATTGGAATGACAAATTGGAAATACTGTGCTGAATTTCTAAACAGGTTTAAGTTCAAAGCTAGGGCCTAGAGATGCAAACATCATCTGAACATGAAGCCATATATGGTGCATGTAGTGACAGGTGATATCATTCATTATTCAGATAATATCTTTGTTTGGTTTGGTACATTCAACAGTCACACACGATAATGTGTGACAACTTTATTTGTAACCGCTATACTAAACGGTCATCTATGTGCTGCTAGAATAGCGCAAGTCAGTAGCAGCCACCGTGAACTGTAGTAATTCTGCAGGGAGTGCTGCAGTAGCCAGGGTAGATGCCACATATTGCCGGCAGATTCATGGCCTCCTGAGCTTGAGCTTGAGCTTGAGTCTGATCAAGGCAGCCACCACTGAACTCAGCTTGCTGCATCTGCTGCATGATAGCTTGCGCCATGGTGCAGATGGCCTGGCAGCGAGACTGCGGTGCCATCTGCCTGAGCTGTTCGCAGCACTGTTGCCGCATGACATGGCAGCTACTCAGCTGCCACATGCGCGGCTGCACCAAGGGCAATGTCACCGTGCTGCACTGCTGCGTCAATAGCTCCCTGCAAGGGTAAAGCATCTGCTGCTGCAGCTGGGGTGTCTGCCATTGATCACAGCCCTGGCTGCAGGAAGTGCCGATCAGTGCAAAGGCGCTGCTTGCAGCGAGAGAGAGCAGAGCGAGGATGAAGAATATCTTCATGATTGTGCTGGATCCTAGTATTATGCTTTGCTTGGATTTTTTCCGATGTGTGAGATTATGAGGATCTTCATGGTGTATGTATGCCTATTTATAGATGTTTTGAGACGATTTCTGCACACAATATCTGTGTTGCTTTTGTCTCTTTTTTTGCCATTTACTTTGCTAATTGCGTGCATGGGGTGTCTCGATGTTTGAGTGACTCTTAAGATTGTTCATTTGGATGATGTGGTAGGTGCTACAAATGCACTCGTATATATCATCAACAAAGTTACTTTACTGCAGATATGAACTAATGGCCAGCATGGCTTGCTAACTGATATGACTCATATATCATGACCTTTACATGTCAATATTTATCTATTTATCTATATTATTTATAACTTTTCTAAAACAAAATTTGTAATGTTGCGTTAGTTGTTGCTTTCGTGCCGCTGAGTTGTAATCTTACACAAGTTATTAGATGGATAACAGCAGTAGAATTCACTTTACACGTCAACGTTTGTTTTGGAGCTGTGCACTTTTGAAATCTGTTATCTTGTATGGCTTATTAAGTTCATTCTGATATAAAGGTTGAAATGACGCTGTTAGTCAGTTACTCTCATTCATTCTCTTGTTTTGTGTGTTGACACGGTCTCTAATGCATGCTATATATTGATCATATATATTATTGAAAATTTATAATAAATATATGCTGTTAAAATATTTATTCATGGTAAATCCATGTCGTGTGACATATCTTAAATCTTTTATATATTTTTGGACTAAGTTTTAAAAGTGTGACAAGATTTTGGTAGATCAGGCAAATACCCCCTCTTTATAGGGCATTTAAGGCGTATTTTTATCACTTGACCAACAATTACTCTTTTAATATATAATTTTTCTAATACAAGATTATAGTCACATAAGTATTTTTAATATGAATATAATAATATCATCTTTGTATCACAAAAGTTATATATTACTAAAGTAATTATTAGTCAAATATTTGTCTTAACAATATAAATTATGCCTTATAATGATGGACAGAGGGAGTAGGGCATAAGAGTATCTTAAAGAGAGTTGCTATTTTTTGTTTCCTAAAATCTGATATGGGAACATCCGATCTATGTTGATCCTTAAAAATGAACTTGATGCATGACGATCCCTATTATTAAATCAGTCAATCAATCGTTTCTCCATGGCTTTAGCGCGAAGGGCATTCTCCAGAACGCCAGCGCGCACGGAATAAATTCTCTCCACATCTCGTCACGTCGTCTGCATGCATAGCGCATCTGGCTCCTACTCCCACGCATCGTAGCCCATTTCTTCAGCATCGCTGGTGCCCAGACATGCACAGCACATCGACGCAACAGGATCTGGAACCGATGTTGTTTGGCTAGCGCACACGCACCGGGCCGGCTCCCACGCAATCGCCCGCCTGCTAGCACTGCATCGCTTCTGGTGCCCCATGCAATCTGTTGTGGCCAACCCTTGCTGCATCCACACCAGTCCAGTAGGGATAGCGAATGTGGCAAATTTTAACCGCTTAGGCATGCTGAGCAACGAGTAATTTAAACTTTCTCATACGATGAGTGTTAGATTCGTTGTCATCAGACGGCACGGCGATGAATTTTTTATTACGACATCACAAGTTATCGATGATTACTATTGTTCTTTAAATACATAATGACAAAAAGGTTATATCTTAGGACATGCAGTAATAGATAGCAATCAAATGTCGTGACAATTCATGCTATACCATGATTATTTCTTAGAACATCCTATATACGGACCTGCTTTCTTTCAGCGTAGGTTTGTGAGCAGTTCAATACATTTTATACTATTGGTAGCAGTTGTATGTGTAACTTACTATTTTATTTGTTTTTCATGCATGTTCAGAATGAGACGATATTTGTTTGTACGTATAATAACCACTATTTAACGTCATGATAGTTATTTTACACAGAAGAGAAATGCAGCTGGCACACTAGGCTTATCATGTTTGCAAAAGGTTACCGTGGCATTCCGTATGTTAGCTTACGGAGTTACCACAGATAATGTTGACGACTATGTCCGTATCAGAGAAAGTACTACAATAGAAAGTCTGAAGAGATTTGTCAAAGATGTGTGTGATGTTTTTAAAGCAGAGTACCTGAGGTCATCAAATGAAAACGATATTGCTATACTACTTGCAACTAGAGAGGAAAGAATGTTTCTAGGTATGTTAGGGTCAATAGATTATATGCATTGAAAGTGAAAAACTATCCTGTCACGTGACAAGGTATGTACAGTGAACATGTGCATAAACCAACAATTATTCTAAAAGTTGTTGCTGTTGGAACATGGGGAGGCTACGCTAGCCAGCAAATTTTAATTTTTAACCCCGTTGGCCCAGGAACCCATGCACGTGAGGGATCATGGATCGTTACCTTCTAACGCGAGACGCGCTAGTGCAGCGGAAGAAGATTTGGAGAAGCGCGTCCTCGCTTATTTCCTTCTTGCCTCGCCCGTTCGCTGGCGACCAGGTCGATGAAGTCCAGCGATCTTCGCACGAAGAAGACGATGAGTGCTGCTATTCGAGCAGCACCTCCACGAAGTCCACACGTACAGGGATGGAAACACTCCACGTCGGCGTGCTAGCACCACTCGTGAGGTTTCTAGGGTTTGATCACAACCTTTGTGATTACTTGGGAGAGAGGAGAGGTGGCGGCTAGGGCTAGGGTAGAGCAAAA
>KE373068.1:60898-82404 GCA_000418225.1 Zizania latifolia
AGCATGGGCCTCTTAATCCAGATTAAAAGCCCAACAGATCTAATCTGTGCACCCCGGAACTTCCGGTTACAGCCGGAACTTCCGGTCATCGGAACTTCCGGATCCTATCCGGAACTTCCGAAATTACCCTTCTGTATCAGAATTAATTTGGGTCTGGAACTTCCGGTTACAGCCGGAACTTTCCAAAACAGACCTTCTGTATCGAATTAATTCCGACCCGGAACTTCCAACTCCAGTCGGAACTTCCGAAACAGACCTTCTGTATCGAATTAATTTCGACCCAGAACTTTCGGTTACAACCGGAACTTCCGGTTCGTCCAGAAAACCAAATTCAGGGGCTGGCCCGGAACTTCCGGTCCTACCGGAACTTCCAGATGCTCCAGAACTCCGGAACTTCCGGCTATAGCCGGAACTTCCGATTCCCCCAGAATTTTCTTGCTCACAATTCCATCAGTTGCTTCTCAAGATCTATAGATCTGACATGCCTTTTTTGGTTTACTAGGTTCTCATAATGATATAAATGTCCTTCACGGGGTTCGCAAAAGAGTTAAAATGTGCCCGTTATAGCGTGCTTTAGCACCATGCAGTGGCCCTCTACCTCGCTTAGGGGCTAAGCGTCCTGTTTAGCGCTGGCGTGATTAGGTGGGACGCTTTAGCATGCTGTGGTGCTTAGGCAGCATAGAAGCAGAGTGAAGCGCAGGCGATGCGAGCGAGAAGCTTGAGTGCTTGGGAAACTTTGACGCGTGAGAGCTTGTGC
Organism: Zizania latifolia; assembly: GCA_000418225.1. Taxonomy (NCBI): domain Eukaryota; kingdom Viridiplantae; phylum Streptophyta; class Magnoliopsida; order Poales; family Poaceae; genus Zizania; species Zizania latifolia. The sequence continues at coordinate 61,656 of KE373068.1, forward strand.
GCGTGGGAATCCTTGGCACACGAGAAGCTTGTGCACAGGCTATCTTGTGTGCTGTGCGCGCTAGAGAGAAAAGAAAACAGAGCAACTTGTGTGCCTCCACTCGTCTCCTCACCGACCCCCGCTACAGCCACCGTCCTCACTGCCCCTCGATGCAGCCGCCGTCCTCACCGCCCCCGCTACAGCCATCGTCCTTGCTGCCCTCACTGTAGCCATCGTCCTCGCTGCCCCCGCTTGAAAGTTGTTTAGAGGAGGGTGAATAGGCAATCTGGAATTTCTCAAATAAACTAGTCAGTTTAAACTTTCAGGGCCCAGACTATCCGGGCTTAGTCGGATACTCTGGGAACCGGATAAAAACTAAAACGTCTGAGGTCTGGATTATCCGGGTTTATCTGGATGATCTAGGCACTACAGATCAGCAATAATAAAAACTGTAGAATATGACCTAGCCAACAAACTTTAATTGCGAGAATTCAACGTAACTGAACTTTGCTAGTTAATAGATAAAGCAATAGGTAAATAGCAACTAGCAAGAACAAATAAAGACACAATGAAATTTTACCAGAGTTCGGATCCCACGATCCTACGTCTCCGTTGAGGAAACCTCAAAGGACCAGATCTCTTTCAACCCTAATCCTCACCAAGCGTCTAGCGATGTTAGCCTTGGTTTTCACTTGTTACCTCTTTGAAGCCGAGGTGAGGCCTTGTACAAACTTATTCGGTCACCCACAATCTTTGTGTACTCGTGGATCGATGCCTAGCCGTCTAGGCGAGATTACCTGTAAGAGTAATAGATCCGTTGACGCGATCCAAAACCGTGTGCTCAAGATTTCTCACGAGAATCAATACGCACACTAATACCAAAATTTCCAAGAGGATTGATCAACAAGAACTCAAGAAGTTTGGTGAAGAACTCTCAACTCAATTCTCAATGATCCGATCAAGATCTAGCACAAGGATGAGAGAGAGTGTAAAAGACAAGGCTGCTAGGGTTTTGGAAAACCTACACTGATTATGGGAGAGGGGAGGTATTTATACCCCTTTCTCAAAACTGGTCGTTAGGTTAAAAAATCGCGCAGTGTTTATCCGGATGATATGGGCTGAACCGGATGTTCCGGACTAAAAAATAAAAGAAATAGAATGATAGTTTCGAATAGTCCGGCTTTGACCGGATATTCTAGGTCATAAAAATAAATCCAAACATAAAGGAATTTTTGGACCATCTAGCAATGACCGGATGTTTTGGGCCTCAGAATAAAATCCAACAGAGATCAATTTTTGGATCATCCGGCCAATGTCCGGATGCTCCGACTCATAAAATAAATCCAACAAAATGAAATTCTCGGATCATCCGGATGACTCTGGATGTTCCGGACTTCAAAGAAAATCTAAACATAAGGATGTTTTTGGATTACCCTAGCTTGACCCGGATACTCCGACGTGTAAAATAAATCAAAACAGAACACTATTTTCGGATACTCCAGACTGATTCGGATTATCCGGCTTTGCTGGAAAATCTAAATTCAACTTAGAAAAATTCCTAAAACTTTTCAAGAAGATTTTTTTTTGAGCACTAAGTTTTGAAACACTATTCAACGCATCCCTCTTGATAGTACGACATACATAGACTCAAATTAATTTGAAGGATAACCATTTTGCACAATTGAGCCTAAATTGCACTAAAGAGGGTGATTTCTCCAAAATCGATTGAATTGCAAAGTCGCTTTGGTTTTCAATATCTGCATTCATCTTAGCAACAAGATTAGTAGCATTTGATTGCTATTGTAATTAATACACCAAAACAAATTAGGAGCCTAGATGCATCAAAATGCACTTTCACCGCTATAGACGTCGTCCTCATCACCCAGCTGTAGCCACCATCCTCACCACCCCCTATAGAGTTCTAGGTATGGACCCTTCCTTCCTCTTCCCTTGTTTCTAACCTTGTTTCTAGCTTTCAATCACCATCAAATGTTTAAACTTTCAATTTGTTTTCTAATAATCACTGGCGAACTAATAAAATTAACATGTTTATTTTGATATTCTTGTGATATTCCTATTGTTCTGAGCTTTGATACAATGGACTGTGGCCTGTGGCAAAAGTACTGCTCTTATGTGTATGCTTAGCTGGCTTGATTATGCTTATGTAATGCTCCAATTTATTGGGAAGTCTATGTGACAGGGTTCACAATACCGTTTTGGGACCAGATATCGCTCGGGCTTCAGATAGCGGTTACCGTGGTAACCGAACTGTTACCGAAGAAATTCGATCAAATTTTGCATTTCAAAATTTGAATTCAAATCAGTTCATGAAATGGTTTCAAATTCAGTTACCGCGGTATACACTTCAATTACCGTGGTAGGCACTTCAGTTAATGTGGTATGCACTTCGGTTACCGTTGGTTCGGTACTAGCTCGGTAATAAATCGTGGTACTGGGCTCGGTTACCACAGTACCGGTCAAACAATTTTTAGGAAAAAAATAAAATTGTAAAATCGTAGAAAATTATTTTTCGAGATAAATAGGAAACTTATAAGACCACAAATTTTATTAGTTTGTAATAAAATATAAATTATAAAATAACATGGTTAATTGGCAATTCAAGTATTTCTAACTTATCATTGTTGGCTCCATTGGTTATAAGCGGTGTTGTATTCATCTGTAGATATTAGTTGTAAGCCACGTGAAGCAAAAATGTTTGTTTTGTACTCCTCCCAGCTTTGTCCTATCCAAACTGCAGTGGTTTGCCATTCTTCATATAATATGGAATAAAATTAAGGATCTTACCACTCGTATACATATCTAGTGTAGGAGTAGCTTCTGGAATGGGATAAGGATATGAATAAGTATACTGATAAGAATACACATAAGTGATATTGTCATACGCTGTAGAGTCAGAACTAGAGCTATAACTATCCTAGGGAGAGTCGAACGTTTGTTATCGATCTCAGGGAGTAGTTGTTGTCCTCTTTTCAGATGGCATACCATAGTCTGTGTCTTGAGTGGCATGCGTATAACATGTCTCGCCTACAACAAAATAAATGTTAGTCACTTAATGACATTGCAACAACAAATTTGTACAAGATATATAACTGTGAATTGAATTGACATGTGAAATTGTGAATTGAATTGACCTGTGAAATGGATTAGACTTCGTGTAGGCAATGTAGTAGTTGTTTGTGCTGCACCGCCACCGTCACCCCCTACACATGATCTGTGCTTGGGTTCAAGCTACTATCATTAGATTCTTGATAGGTAGGGCTACCATTTCCACCGTCAGTTGATGCGTCGCTATCCACTGACTTTCCTTTGGACCGCCCTGTCCCTTTTGCCTTCTTTGGGGCTGCTGGTTTTTTCTTCTTCTGGTACTTTCTCCTGCCTAGGTGTGTGTCGCCAACAGTGCGGTCAGCCCAGTCGATAAGACTCTTAGTACCAGTTGTTCTCATGAGATCATCTCTATCTACTTGTGATTAACTTGCCAAATGGTGGTGTGACTCTAAACTTTGTACGCATGTGCATGTGAATCACTAAACTTTGTGATTAACTTGCTAAATGGTGGTGTGACTCTAAACTTTGTATGCATGTGCATGTGAATCGCCAAACTTTATATGCATGTGAATCAATAACCAAGAGCTACACATCTTATGTGCATGTGAATCAACATACCAGGGGCTAGTACCTTATGTGCATGTGAATCGCTAAACTTTGCATGCATGTGAATTAACATACCAGTAGCTAGCTACACGTCTTATGTGCATGTGAATCACCAAACTTTGTATGCATGTGAATCACTATACCAGGAGCTACACAACTTACGTGCATGTGAATCAACAAAGTCTTGTTCATGTGAATTAACATACCAGAAACGACACATCTTACGTGCATATAAATCAACAGAACAAGTCTTGTAATTCAACAATATGAGTGCTTGTGGATCAATAGGCTTATAATAAATAATCAACAGGCAACACTCATCAAGCATGATATTTTATTTGATCAAACATATGATATTAATCCAAGAGGCCTGCATGCAAAGAATCAAATAATAACGAGTGAAGAACATTGAAAAATGAATTATTTTGCATTTTGTATTTTTGTCCATCTTGCTCATTTCATAACTTTGTGATAGTTAAATATTTTTGAAAAATAATTTCACCATAAATCATATTAATTTCCCTACTATTTTTAGGAATTTTTCATTTTTTTTAATTTCAAATGAATCCGGTCGGTACGTCGGTACTAACTGCGAGCGGTATGTCGGTTACCGAGCGGTAACCGTGGTTATCGATCGGTTTTGTTAACCATGCTATGTGGTTTCTTTGGTGATGTTCAAGTGCCAGAGATTTGGCAAGAATTGCTGGTATTATGTGTGCAACAGTGTAGCTTGGTCATGCCTTTGTTGTGCTTGCTTGCTCATGTATCCATTGAATTGGGCAAAATGTTACGATTAGAAATGGTTCGTGGGAGATTCTAAAGTACCCTTGAGGTCTTAATTCTTAACTGCTGAGGCCTTTTCCAAATTCTACTATTTGGACTTTTATACTTTTCAATCTTTTTATGTGCTGTAGGTGCAGTCTAGTGCTCATTTGCAGAATTGTTAACAGTGTTGGTGCAGTCTAGGGCTCATTTGTAGAATTGTTGAATGCTGATGCTACTGTTTGAGAGAGATAAATTAATAATTTTAGTTTCTTGTAGCTACCGCTATTGTCCTAAACTAACCATTACATTCCTAACTCTTAATTGATGTTGTGCAGGTGTTGTTGTCAAGAATAGGAAGACAACAAAGAAGTGACAGTTTTAGCTTGAAGAAATGAAGAACTCATCATTTCATCTCAATGTAAACTGCCTGAAACTCATAATTTCTGCCTATTTTTTTTGTCTTTTCGCTAAGTCAACAATGCTTAAGTGCCGCTTAAGCACGCATAAATCACCTAAGCGCTATGCAGGAGGCCACCGCACACATAGCTCATAACGCTTTTTCTAACCTTGGTCCTTCAACGGTCTCCACTATTTGCTAGGCTAGCTGAAGGTGAAGCACCTCAAGTCAATTACACTGTTAATGGGCATAGCTATACAATAGAATATTACCTTGCAGATGGTATCTATCCTTCATGGGTGACATTTGTGAAGACTATATCGATGCCACAGGGCAATAAGAAAAAATATTTTGCGAAAGCTCAGGAACAATTAGAAAGGATATAGAACGAGCATTTGAAGTTCTACAAGCTCGGTTTGCAATTGTTCGTGGACCAGCTTGTTTTTGGAATGTAGGTTTGCAATTGTTCGTGGACCAGCTTGTTTTTGGGATAAAACTACATTGGGAAATATCATGAAAGCTTGTGTAATCATGCATAATATGATCGTCGAAGATGAGCGGAAAGAGGGAAATGACATCAATTTTGATTGGGTTGGAGAAACAGTCACGCTTTCTCACGAAACAACGCCTAGACTTGAAGACTTCATTCAAAACCACCTAAACATTCAGGATAAGGATGTTCACTCACAGCTTTAAAATGATCTAGTGGAACACCTTTGACAGCATCACGGAGATCAATACTAAATTGTTCTTAAGTAAAATATTTAGCACGAAGTTTATTTCATCGAGTCATGTGGTATTTTTAAGTTGCGCATTTAACTTTATAATTTATCCCTTTTGATTTATCTATCTCTATAGGTTTATCTCTTGTTTGCCAGGTTTGGTCTTCCTTTCTCTTCCCCAATATGTGTTACTTTTGCTGATAGACTTGTGTGTAGCCTACCTTCCCGGTGGTGTGTGGCTTTAAGTGAACTATACTAACTACTGATTGTTTTTTCTAAATGGGTATATCATTATAATAGCCAAATCAAATCAAGAATTGGATGTTGCATTGCCAATTTCATTACTCTTTTGTAGTATAAGCAATGATATTTTATCTTTCTTCATGACGATGTTTACCCTATGTCCTTGTTTTAAGATTAATCCAATGTGGATTCTCATAGTTAATTGGACCAAACTTAGTAAAGCTATGTAGCTAGCATCCCGTTGTTTGGGACATTGATTTCACTGTGCTTTGAATCTTTCAGATATCTTCGCTCATCCAAGGAGATATTTTTCTGTTGCTAATGAAAGGATAAAGGGCAGCCGAAACCTACAATCTCAATCCTGGAGCAACCAGATGGAAATAGCAGTAGCCAACATGAGCGAATCCATCATTGCTGTGGCAGTTATAATATCCCTTGTGATTCAAGTCCTACTCTCTTGTTAAAGCAAATCAAAAGAGGTAGAAGTAACACATGTACCTAGCACATACTCCAGTAGTTCCAGATTACCCTATGGCACATACTCACTGTTACACAAGCACTTATTCAAGTAAAGGCTTCAGCATGGTTCTAATTCACAATCAAATAGGATAACAAACCAAAGTACACATGTTCACATGAAAAAACAAGTTCACAATTTTAATGCAATCTAAGAACTCAAGAAACTTAAATTATAGTAACTACATCATATTACATCGAGTCATAATGTTATGCCGAAGGATCCTATAGTACTCTTGTTGCTCACTGCTCATGTGACTGATATCTATTATCATAATCCTCTCTTCCTCTAACATTCTCTTTAACTGTAAGTATTCTTTTTTAAGTGAAACACGTTGTTGTTCTAGTGCATATGCTAGCCCGTATCGCTCCTCTTTCTTCCGCTCTTTCTCATTGTCGGCATCTTTCTTCTTCGACCACAACATTTCTAATGTCTCTGCGTACACTTGACCTCCTTCGTGTTGTAGTGCCTCTTTTGTCCTCTTCCTCCTCATTAGCCTATGCGGTACATCACATTCTTGACTTCCATCGTTGGTGTCATCAGGAGTAATATGTTTAAAATCTATGGGATTCGAATCATCACTGCCCTTACATTTTTTGAGATTGATTTACAGCTGACAATTGTTTCTACTTTATAATCTACTTTGGTTGATGTTCTAACATATTCCAGCAATGAAGGAAATGAAAATTCCTATGTTTTGTATATTGGGCCTTAAACAAAGCAGTTGCCTAAACAATTTGATCAATTCAACAATAAAAAGGTAAGTACTTTGCGATTCTCATTGTGAAACAATGACACAATGGATCGAATAAATCAAGTAGGTTTGTTACCTTATCTTGGGATGTCACACCGCTTTGTCTTCTACCCTCGATTTAGGCTACACAGCTAGTAAACTTATTTATATTTTTTTGAATAACACCCCATCAATGCAAGAGAGAATTTGGGTTCCGATCTGACGAAAAGTCTTTATTCGCGTGAAAGTACCCATGGATTCATTTCCAGTATGTCTGTTTATTTTGATTATTGCCTTGAACGGCATCTAAACTCACATTTAGCCAAGCCGACACTAACAACTCATCTTCCTTCGTGTTGAAATTCTGTGTTCTTTTCTGACTTGATGTCACATTGGTAGTAACTTCCACAATGTTTTTTTCCGGATTGCTTCCCAAGATCTCCAAATGCATTGGATTTGTCTCATCATTCATCAAATTAGTAAAATATCATTTTTCTTCCATATGTCTTGTTCATATGTCAATCATATAAATCAATAGAGTACTCAACAAATAAAAGGTATTCTTTCTAGTTGGCAGGAACAGGACAAACAGATCAAGAACCTTAAATATGAGTTACAAAGAATTTCTGGTTACTGAAAGCTGATTTACAGGCTACAACTCTGTTGTGATAGTTGTCTGGTGACTTGTTTTTTTCCGAGTTCAATTCTTGACCTGTTTAGCATCCTTTATGTGCAAATCTTGAACTTGAAACCGGAAAAAAAGAATATGTATATAGTTGTGGATACGCGTTAGCAGGGCCCCTAATCCGCGTAGACCATGGCTCTATGTTCCACGGTAGTGATACAATGGTTACTGTTTTAATCCATTGATATCAAACTGAATATAAACTGATATTTGTAACCGGTGGTTACTGTTTCAATCCAAGTGGTAACCGAGCTAAACCATTCGGTAACTGTTTAGTTCGTTCACACAAATGTTTTTAAATTCAAAATTTAACATTTGAAATGTATTCAATTTTGTATTAACAATTGGTTACTAGATGTCAGACGGTGTGGGATGACACTAAGACCAAATTTAGTAGACTAAATTTCTAACCTATTATATAAGAATGGGTTAAGATTTTAAACTAAATTCTAATCTATTCTCGTGAAATAAACCGAATGCATTGGATAGTAACTCAAATGGATAATCCATTACATTCCCGTGTGCATGGGCCTACATGCAGGGAGACAACGTGAGCCCACCCCTGACCATTGAATCAGCTATTGGATACCCGGAAATTACGTGCGCCCCACCAACTGACCTCTCTGTCCGACCAAGCCGCACGGACGTTCATTTCCGACCGATCGGAACGCCTCCCAAACCCCAGCAAACGCCAACGCCTCCCCGCCGCCGGCCTCTTTCTCCGACCATCTCCTTCCGCCACCGCCGCCTGCGCCGGGCAGCGCCGATCTCCATCCTGCGAGCCGCGGCGCCGGCGTTCTGCTGCTTCCACCGCATCCTCCCCGGTGAGAACTCGTACGGACACCCTCATTCTCATTTCTCGCTACCCACACCTTTTCTCTTCGCCTTAACCCTAGTTTCTCTTCTGGATCTGGAGGTTTTTTCCTTGCCTTAATCTTAGTACTAATAGCAATCTGTTTCCAGAAACATTTGGGGGTTCAGCTGTACCCTCATGCCCCACGCTAGCTCTGTGCCTGGCAGAATGCACATGTTGGTTGTGGTTATATAAGGTGAAAATGGGAGGAATTGTGCGTCCGTTAATATTCCGGAGTTCTAGAAAAATCACACCTTACATGCATTTGTTATTTCAAGAATACTTGATTAGTTTGGAAACGAGGCAGGAGATGTGATGTATATTCTCTCTATGGGCGAACTGGAATTGCTAAATGGAAATTCCATCACATGTGGCCATTTTGATCTGCAAGGGACATTTTTATGTGCAATGTGAGATGGAGACAAGGTCGCTATTGATACATAGAGATGCTTTGAGAGCCTTGGCACCAGTAAAGCCTTTCCTAGCCCATCCATTTAGCACCAGATGGCACATGCCCTTGTATTATGAAATTATTAGTGTGAGTCACCATGGAAGCTTAACCTATGGCCATGAGTTGGGGAAGGGAAGAAATCGATAGACTATTTTGCTATGAAATTAATGAAAAAGTAAAACTGTTCTAAAATATATTGGATAGATAGACCTTACCTATAGTTCATAAAAATCAAATTAGAATTAACATCTTATTAGCTGCTAGCATTATATTAAAGTAAAATCCTATAGAATTGTCGAAAATAAACCCCTAGTGTGACCCTAGAGATTATCAATCTATGTTTTCATATAATGTTGTTAAATCATATATTCATGTAGGAGTATTAGATTGGCTTCATGGACAGTTTGCACATCATATGCAGTTTCCTTCATCAAATTGACCATGTTTTATAATTCATTTTCATTTACTAAACACTGATAATTTTTTGGCAGTCATCGTTTTGTAACTCCATTAAATTTTCTGTGGCAGATTGCATATAATACATTAGGAAAGGCAAATATGGCTACAAAAGTTCGCCAACCTTCAACCGATGCAGAGAAAACAGAGGTTGGAGAAATAGACACAAGGGCTCCTTTTGAATCTGTCAAAGCTGCAGTGAGCTTATTTGGGGAAGTTCGGTTTTCATCTGACAAATCATCTGCAAGGAAGCCAAAGCCTCCTCAGGCAGAGGTAGTACTTATGGAATAAACATTGCATGTCAGATTCATTAGAGTACTTAATGTGTTCACACATATCTTGGTCAAGATTGAACACACTATTTTAACTTGAATGTTTAGGATGCTTGTTCATGTGGCATCCTTACAAGTATATTATTAACATAAAGATTAAATAATGCAGACCTGATAGCTCTTAACCCTTGTTTGATGCTAGAACTGTGAACTTCAAATCTTATGCAACGAAGTTCAGTGACCTTGAAGTTCGTGATAATTTCAATTAGATGCCAATATGCCATAATTTTGGTCATACTCATTTATTTATGCATGTAACATTTAGATTTTGAAATATTTATTTTTCAATTTTAATATTTTATTTGAGGCTTACAGGCTACAGCGTACTTATTACTTATTAGTGATCCGTTGCAGCGCATGGGTGCAATTCTAGTTGGTACTTTATAACAGAATAGCAGAGTAGCTTCACATAGGCATGCAATTAGCTGGCTTAGGAGCAATGGTGGTACATCAAGCAGGCAACTACCCAGGCAGCATAGGTGGCAACAGCGCAGCCAGCCAAGAAGCAGAAAACAGATGAAGATTGATGAGAGAGCTTTAACAGAGGGAGGGGGACTACCCAGCAGCGATGGTTTGGAGATTGCCATCTGACAGTGGTGGTAGTAGTTTACGTTGGTTTCATCACTTCATCAGTAGTTTTTACTATGGGAAAAATTAGATCTATACCACTCAGAATCACTCAGTATCTAAAAATACCACCAATATTTACTCTTTTCGATAAAATACCATAGTTCCGTCAATCTGCTTTCGATTTTTACCATTCCCGTCGATTCTGCTGTTTGTTTTGAACATTCAATATGGATGTAATAATTTGCTGACCAAAATGCCCCTTGAGCCCACAGCCTGGACGAGCAAACAAGAACAGCTCCAGAAACAGCACCTTCTTGCCTTCTCCCCATCCAGCTTCTTCTCGTCACCACCACTGCTGCCACCGCCAATGCTCTGCTGATGATCCAACAAGCTCATCTTCTCCCCTGACTACCTGCCGAAGCCAGCAGCTGGCTTGTTTGATCACGTGCGCGAGTGAGCCAAGTTGCTCTGCCCCTGCTGCATGGGGGAAGTGGCTGGCTGCGTGAGGAAGACTAGTATTGTACAATGTAGCTCATTCACTTCACTCATTGGATTGGAGGCTCTGGTTCCTAACTTTGATTGTGTTTTAGCCGTGCCAACGAGCAGCCGACCACGTCTTGTTGTTGGTGGTAGAGCAAGTGTGGTGATAAGGATTGGAGAATACAGAAAAGAGCTGTGAGCTCATGACTTGCCGTGATGTGGTGATAAGGTTGTTTTAGTATTTTTCTTGTCTGCTAACAGGAGGATGGATGAAAATGGTAAAATCGAAAACAGACTAACAGACATGTCGTATTTATCGAAGTGCAGAGATATTGGCGGTATTTTTAGATATCGAGCAATTCTGAGTGGTATAGATCTAATTTTCTCTTTACTATGACGTTAGTGGGGACATTGTTAGTTTTCAGTATAGGCAGCGTTGAATCATCTCCTAGTCAGCTATGTGTACATCTTTTATGACTTAATCAAGATTTGTTGGTCATGTCAGCATAGTTAGGCTTACTTAGATACCACACATGACACAACTCAAAACCAACCAAAAACAATTAGAGGTTTTGGGCATGTGTGTGATTTTCCCGTTTTTATGGTTGAAAAGTGTCAAATGGTTTGTTTGGACCAGCGCTTCATCTAGACCCACGTAACAATTGTTTTCTTTAGATGACTGGGAGGGGTCATGAGTGTGAGAGCACAAAAGCACCTCTTGCATTTATCTAGTAAGTAGGAGAACATTTTAAAATTGAGCTAGTTTTTATTTAGTTTGTTTTGGATTTGGCATGGCCAACACAACAAGAGAACAGTTAGAACAGCAGTAAAAAATTTCTTAGATTTGTTGACTTAAAATTGTACCCTGCAGATAATTCACAATGCCTAATGTTGGGTTGCTGTCCAAATTAAATCTGCTAAATTTGTCAACTATCTGCACCATACAGAGATCCAGTAACTCAGGGTCTTTGTTAGTCATTTCAACCGTTTCCAATTTTTGTCTTATTTTAATTGCATTATCTTTTGAAGATGCATTTTTTTTGCTTATAGCTAACATGTTTTTCAATGCAAATCTAATTCTTATTTTTTATAGCATGGTCCTTTATATATCTGTCCTAGAGTTTGTGTATTAACTGTCTAACTGAACACTGATATTGTTTAACTGACAGTCTATACTTCGCTATCCATGGAATTCATTTCACTTAACCTATTTTCTGTGGCAGAGGGTACTTGCTAAGGAGACAGAATTGCACTTGGCCCAGAAAGAGTTAAATAAATACAAGGAACAACTCACCAATGCTGAGACAACAAGAATACAAGCATTATCTGAGCTGGAGAAAGCTAAGAAAACTGTTGAGGACCTAACCAATAAGCTAGATACTATCAATAAGTCTAAAGAGCTGGCTATTCGGGCTACAGAGGATGCAAAAACTCGAACCAAGCAGCTTGAAGGTGGAAACCCGATTGAGGCTGTTGGAAAAGATGGCCCTTTAAAGAAGGAACTGGACATTGTGAGGGAACAGTATGTTGTTGCTCTGGTAGATCTTGATGCAGCAAAACAGGAGCTTAGAAAGCTGAAGAAGGATTTTGAAACATCATTAGATATGAGGTTGGCTGCAGCACAACAGGAAGAGGAATCATTGCACTTAGCTGAAACCAACAAGGAAAATGCTACTAAACTTCGCACTGAGATTGCTACAATTCAAGAGTCGCTTATGCATGTGAAGGCAGCCACTGAACAAGCGCATGAAGAAGAGTCACAAATCCTTGCTGAGAAAGATGTTGCTAGGAAAACATACAAACAAGCGCTGGAAGAAACTGAGAAGAAATTGTCCTCTTTGAGAAATGATTTTGATCCTACTGTTTATAAAAGTCTCAAAGAAAAGCTAGATGAGACCAATTCGGAGATTTCATCAATGCAGAAAAAGATTGAAGATGCTCGTGCTCAAGATTTGGAGTCTGTTGCTATCGTCAGTACAGAGTTGGATGATGCTAAGGAAATGTTGCAGAAAGTGGCAGAGGAAGAAAGTTCCATTCGGAATTTAGTGGAATCACTGAAACAAGAATTAGAAGCTGTAAGGCAGGAACACGATCAGCTGAAAGAGAAGGATACAGAAACTGAATCCATTGTTGGAGACCTACATGTGAAGCTTCAGAAATGCAAATCTGAGCTTCAAGCAGCTGTAGCTGCTGAAGCAAAAGCAACGTCAGCTTCTGATGACTTGATGTTGGCCCTTCAACAGCTGTCTTCCGAGTCAAAAAATGCCCTGCAGGAAGCTGAAGTAATGCAGAAGAGTGCTGCAGAGTTAAGAGATGAAGCTGAGGCTGCACGAGTAGCATTAGCAGAAGCTGAGCAAAAGTTGCAATCGGCTTTAAAAGAAGCAGAAGAAGCAAAAGCAGCTGAAGCAAAGGCCCTTGATCAGATCAAGCAACTATCAGAAAGAGCAAGTGCTGCTCGAGCTTCAACTTCTGAATCAGGAGCAAAGATCACAATATCAAAAGACGAGTTTGAGTCTCTTAACCGAAAGGTGGAGGAGTCAGAGAAATTGAGTGAGATGAAAGTTGCTGCTGCTATGGCTCAAGTGGAGGCTGTCAGAGCCAGTGAGAACGAGGCAATTAAGAAATTGGAAGCTGCCCGTAAGGAGATGGAAGACATGGAATTGGCAACAGAGGAAGCACTAAAGAAGGCAGAGATGGCTGAAGCAGCAAAGAAAGCTGTAGAAGGTGAGCTTAAGAGGTGGCGTGAGAAGGAGCAAAAGAAAGCTGCGGAAGTTCAGCCTTCTGCAGAAGCGCAAACATATGAAACCACATCTCTACCTGTACAGAAAGCTTCTCCTGGAAAAGCCACCGAGAAGAATGATGGACATCAAAGGAACAGCAGAACACTATTGAGAAAGAGCTTTATGCTGCCAAACATCGCAAGCATGTTTCATAAGAAGAAGAACCATGCCGATGGCAGTTCTCCGTCACACCTTCCTGGGGAAAAATCTGTATAATCTATCTGAAGCTGTTATTTGCATGATGTGATTCCAAACTCGGAATCAGTCGGATGCTTCAATATGTATGATATATATTTAGTTGCCTGTAATATATTGCCAGCATAATCTTATTCGGGTCTATATCTATTATGTTCCTTGTTTCTGACTTTCTGGGTTCTTGTGATGAGTTTCTTGTACCTCTAAAATTCACTGTGGTTATATTGATGTGAGCGGTTCTCTGCTACAGACAAAATCAATCCCATTTATTTATGTCCTGCATTGCTCTCAGATATAACTAGAAGTGTCACTTTCTGAGTTATTGTATTTATAAATTGTGATTTCTAGCTGTCACAATCACGGAAGAGCATGAAAATCGAGATGCGTTTTGTGGTACTATCATCTTTTAGAGATTAGAAAGTGTTGCCTTGTCTTGGCATAAACGTGCGATGTTGCAAGTTGAATCTTGGGGGTAGGAGTTTTCTCCTCTCTCTCTTCTTCTTTTTTTTTAATTTAAGAGTTTATTCCTGAAAGTTCTTGCTTTGAGTTCCCTTTGGAGACTATTCTTCTTCAGTATACATATCCCAACATGCAGTTCAGTAGTGTCTAACATAGCATTAGGAGTAATTTAATTGGAAACATCATAATATCTCAGCAACACAGAATACACAAATAATCTGGTGTCGGCTTGTCAGGTGCTCATACAAGTAAAGATAACGTGTTTTCTATATGCATGTGCAAATTGCAAATGAAAGAATGCTAAGGTCAATATACATCTTTTATTTACAAGACATGAAAAATAAAATGCTAAGAATAGATACATGTAAGCACAAGGTGGGAGAAACCTGGCAAAGTGGCTGCTTTGTGATGATCATGTCCTGCATCATCCATCTACATGGTACTGATGGCCTGTTTCGTGAGAATTCCACTGGATCTCTTTTCAAAGAAAACAGTCGTTTCTCCCTAATTTCCTTTGCAGTCCATTGATCCAAATGAGGCATAAAAGATTGCATTTCTGGGGGAGCTACTCTAAATCCAAAAAGGAGGTTTGTATCAGATTCAGAAATCAAGTAAACTCGTCTAGTCAATCCTTTCAAGATTATATTTCACCATGTTCTCAAGCGTGCTTCTAAACTCGCTCCTCGGAAGGCATTGTAGATTTTGGATAGCTAAGTCGCCCTTCTCTCTTGCAAGCTCACGAGCCCTCTTTATTCCACCACTTCTATGAACTAGCTCTATTGCAGTAGCTAATGAATCTGTTTCGCTAAACTCTGAATCGATGATCTCCCTAAGCTGTGGTTCATCTTGCAAAGCAAAAATAACTGGAGCTGTCAGATTTCCCTTTGCCAAGTCACTTCCTGCTGGTTTTCCAAGTTGTTCAGCTGATTGGGTGAAGTCAAGAATGTCATCAACCACCCGGAAGGAGAGCCCGAGATTCCTTCCATATTCATACATTTGTTCACATATAGCAGTGTTGACACCACTAAATATGGCAGCTGACCTTGTGCTTGCTGCAATCAGAGAAGCTGTCTTATAGTAGCTCTTTAGCAGGTAATCGTCAAGGGTGATGTCACAGTCAAAAAGTGTAGATGCTTGTTTAATTTCACCACTGGCAAAATCCTTGATTACCTGTTAAATAACCATTTTTGTAAAGAAAATCATGCAAAATTTCAAATAAGTCATAAAAGCTTGCTCAAATCCTTTATCACCTGACTGATGAGCTTTATAACTTCAATGTTTTCTAGGTTTGCAAGAAACCAAGAAGATTGCGCAAACATAAAATCACCAGCAAGTACAGCCACCCGTGTTCCATACAGCTGATGGATAGTTTCCTTCCCTAAAAAAATAAATTTTAGATTAAACCGGCAAATTTCTTGAGTCCCTGGTATGTGGGGTCGGCAATACCAGCGATGTAGAAGAGTATATTTAGGTTTAGGGTATTTAATTAGTAGATTAAGTATGTTAGAGATAATTCAGGATTAACATTAGAGATTGGGTCCGCCAGCGCATAGCCTGACTATTTGAAGTCATTGTAAACAGATTGTTTATGCAAGCAAGAATAATACAATCGAGGAATAAATCTAATTTACCCCCTTAACTATTGAGGTGTACATACTTAACCCCCTAACCTAAGAAACCAGGTATTATAAGCCATGTTCTATCTATACCCGGTTACTTAACCCTCTTAGTAGTTTTTGTGGGTGGTTTTGTCATGCTGGCTGTCCATGCTGGACTTGTCGTCCACAACGCTGGCGATGGGGTAGCCTAAAGATCACCTCGTCTTCTTTGCGAGAAAATCCTGTGTGAGCAACCCATATTTTGACTCTTATGAGGAGAATAGTGAAGGAGAAACAATTAGGTGGAAAAGCACTCAGAACAAATTCGACACAAAGACAATTATTCATGTGTTCTCCCTCGGGATGGCTTTCAGATGTAGTAGGCAATTCAAGAAAGCTCTTGTTAAGTATGGGTTGGCAACACACATGCACATTATGTTTGTAAAGGATGAGCATAATAAGGTTAGAGCAACATGTGGATGGAAACGGTGTCCATGGTTAATATATGGCTCCAAGACAAACAGGACTCAATGGCTTCAAGCTGTTACATTTCTAAATGAGCATTGCTGCCCACCTAGGAGAGACAACAAGTTAGTGACCTCTAGAATTATTGCTAAGTACTTTGATGTTATCATGGACAATCCAACATGGAAGATGGAACACATCAAGAAATCAGTTCTAAAGGAGATGCTTGCTGATGTATCGTTGTCCAAGTGCAAGAGGGCAAAAGGTTTAGTGCTTCAGGTAGCACTAGATGCAACCAAGGGAGAGTACTCTAGAGTTCATGACTACTAAATGGAATTATTGAGAAGCAGTGAAGCACCCCTGGCAGCATTGTAGTTGTTACACTTAACTCTAACATAGAGGTCAAGAAAGTATTTGAGAGGTTCTATGTATGCTTTGATGATTGCAAGAAAGGCGTCCTGGCTTGTTGCAGAAGGGTTATTGGACTTGATGTTGTTTTTTAAGGTGCTTGCAATGGTGAGTTATTATGTGCCATAGGAAGGAATGACAACAATCAGATGTACCCTATTGCTTGGGCATCATCAGTAGAGAAGGATTATTACAGAAAGATTTAGAAATCAATCTTCATGGTGAAGGATGGGTAATCATTTCTAACCAACAGAACTAAAATTTAGTTCATGTGGTCTATTCAATTTCATGTGTACTAAAATGTACTCATTTCACATGTTTGATTACAACTATTGTCTTGTAGAGACTGATCAATGTAGTATCTGAAATTATTCCAAGAGTAGAGCATATAGCACATATATGAAAATAGGAGGAAGAAGCACACTGACCACAAGTTTTAGAAGAAGTTCAGGAACCGTGCAAAAGGCATCATGCAGAGAACTTTTTAACTATAATAGAGCTAATCTTGCACAAGATACTCCTCAAGGAGCCAAGGACATGATGATCACTACACTAGAGCACTGGAGCAGGGCATTCTTCAAGCTAGGTTCTAATTGTGACTCAGTTGACAATAATATGTGCGAGAGTTTCAACATCTCTATCATGGATTCTAAGTTCTTACCAGTGATTTCCATGAATGAAGCTATAAGGTGCAAGGTAATGGTCAGAATACAAGAGAACAGGACCAAGGCAAAGAAGTGGGTAGGTACAATATGCCTAAATATATTCAAGAAACTAGAGTTGAACATTGAGAGATCTGGCAAGTGCTATATGCTATAGAATGGTCAATATCGCTTTGAAGTAGAGGATAGGAGGAGGTACACTGCCAATTTGGAGCAGAAAACATGTAGCTACAGGTATTAGGCTATTGGCAGCTATCAGGTTTTCCCTATTGCCATGCTATCAGAGCAATCTACGAGGCTTCACATAAATTGGATGACTATATAGCACCTTGTTTCTCAATCATAGAATACAGGGAGACATATGAGCATTGTTTGCAACCAGTTGAAGGGGAGGAGAGGTGGCCAAATCCTCCAGCTTATGTCAAGATGCTTGGGAGGCCCAAGACTCAAAGAAGAATGGAGGCAACAGAAGCTCCAAAAAGAGCAAAGCTGACTAAGGTTGGAATTAAGATGGCACACAACCTATGTCATAGGCGTTAACAGTACCACGTGAACAGTACCGTGCAGTACTGTAGCAGTAGGTTAGGGTTAGCTAAGTCAGGTTCTCTTAGAGATTAAGAAGAGTCCTTTAGCAGATTAAAGTAAGAGTCCTTGTCGTATTGGGTTAGGAGTTTTTAGTAGATTCAGATTAGGAGTTATATCTCTAAGAGGTGTATATATATTAAGGGTTAACGTTTTAGCCAAGCCAAGAAAAGAAATAAAGTTGTCTATTCTTCTACTTTCTGCTCAAGCCGGCTAGGGTAAAGTTTCCTGCTATGTCTATCTATCAAGCGACGAGAGGGGAACAGCCTCGAGTCGTGCGGCGAGAGGGGAACAGCCTCAAGCCGTGGCAACATATAACAACCTATGCCACAAAACAAACCATAATGCAAGAACTTGTCCTATGGACAAGGAAGTTGACAACAAAAGGAATGCATACATTAGGAGAGATGCGGCTAGGAAGAAGACGTAAACTAAGGCTTCCACATTTGTACCTAGGAAAAGAAAGCAAAATGAGGATTCCACATCTACTACTACTTCATCCAATGTTATGGTAAGTTGTACCAATTTGATTGTTTGTTGGTTCCTTTCCACATCCACTAACTTAACCACATCTTATGTAGGCTAATGTTGGAACACAACAAAGTACAGGCCACTAAGTTAAGGAGCCTAGGATGAGGACTTCAAGCCGAGCAAAAACAGGCTTGTCGACCTAATGTTTTGATCAAACATCTGAAGCATTCATGGTTGATTATGGTTTCCTTTTGTTGTTTCATGGATGACATGTTAAGTATGGAATTTTAAGTCTCAAACTTGTTACTTTCTGGATAGATTAGAATCAGCACACCCAGTTCACATACAAGGTTCAACACACATATACAGCAGAGTGTTGACGATTGGACCAATCCCATTGTGTAGAATACACAGCAGGACGATTGGATTGGTCTGATCGTCAATACAACACAAAAGTAACACATACACTACAAAAGTAACACAGACACATATATATCAATCTTAACACCCCCCTCAAACTTAAGGTGGATCTAACACATTGAGTTTGAGCAAATGAAGTCGATGTTGCGCTTGAGTCTGAGCTTTAGTGAAGAAATCAGCAACTTGTAACTCAGATGGCACATACTGGAGCGTAATAGTTTTCTGATGGCAACAAGACCTAGTAAAAAATGCATCAACTTCAATATGTTTGGTAAACTCATGCTTCACAGGATTATTGGCAATCTGTATGGCTCCAGTATTATCACAAAGAAGAGGTATAGGATCATCACAAGAGACCTCAAAATCAGCCAAGAGCCATCTTAGCCACACAATCTCAGAAGTAGTAGTGGCAAGTGGAAGAGGAGAAGAGCCAAGAAGAATACAATAGCCAGTAACAGAGCGACGATCTGTTGGATCACTTGCCCAAGTTGAGTCCGAGTAGGCATGAAACTTAAGTGGACTATCATAAGAATAAAACAAGATATGAGCTGATGTCTCCCTTAAATATCGCAGCACACGAAGTAGATGTCCAAAATGAGTAGAAGTAGGAGCACTTACAAACTGACTCAAGATATAGACAGCATGAGCAATATCCAACCGGGTAACAGTGAGATAAACCAAACTACCCACAATGTGCCGGTATCGAGAAGGCTCCGCAAGTAGTGTGCCATCAGTAGGACGAAGATGGAAATGAAGATCCATGGTGGCGGCAACAATCCGATCATCCGTGATACCCGAACGAGAAAGAAGATCATGTATGTATTTGTACCGAGACAAATAATATCCCCTTTCAGTGTGCAACACTTGAATTCCCAAAAAATAACTGAGAGGACTCAAATCAGTCATCAGAAACTCTTTACAAAGTTGCTGCTTTACCTTAGAAATATGGTTAACATCATCACCGGTGATCAACATATCATCCACATATAGGAGAAGTAAAGTACGTCCACGTGGAGAGAGATGGATGAACAAAGCTGAATCATGTTCACTGAGAACAAAACTAGCAGTGTGTATCATAGAAACAAACCGCTCAAACCAGGCACGAGGAGCTTGTTTGAGACCATATAAAGCACGACGAAGGCGGCAAACATGTCCAGAGGGCACATCCATACCTAGAGGTGGCTGTATGTAGACTGTCTCATGTAAATCACCATGTAGAAAAGCATTTTAGACATTCATCTGAGAGATAGTCCAAGAACAACTAGCAGCCACAACAATGAGAGTACAAACAATTGTCATATGTGCAACAGGGGCAAAAGTCTCATCATAATCAAGGCCCTGAGTCTGTTGGAAACCTCTGGCAACAAGACGGGCCTTATATCGCTCAACAGAACCATCTGACTTGGTCTTGATTTTAAACACCCATTTGCATGTAGACGATGGAGCCTACGCCCCTTATCTCCACGGTGGAGGCGTCCCCGAACTTTACTGAGCCTCGCACGCCGGGGTCCAAGTCAGAGAAGTGCTCCCACCGCTCGATCATGTGGTAGGTGGCGCCGGTGTCGAGAAACCAGCCATCGATCTTGTCGTCGCTGGACCCGTTGCCGAGGAAGACGTGGGCGCATGGCTCATCGAGGTGGAGAAGAGCGGCGGCGGTCAGAGCGGGAGGGGAGTGCAGCTCAATGCTCCCGTGTACGAGGAACAGAGCTGGCTCGTCACCCTCCTGCGCTTGCGCGACGTATGCGTGACCGCCGCGCTTCGCCTGCCGAAAGTCCCTGGCCCAATGGCCGGTCTTGCCATAGTTGTGGCAAGTGTCATCACGGATGACCTTGCGGTCACCGTTGGCACTGCTAG
>KE373068.1:101680-113876 GCA_000418225.1 Zizania latifolia
GGAAGAGAGCCTTGTCTACATCCTAAAAGCTAGCCCTAAGAGGTGAGGGACTCCCTGTTGACATCAGAATTTAGACCGACAAGACGAGAGAGGAATGTCTGCTATCAGGTTGATGGCTGGGCTAGTGGGCCACCATTATTAGAATAACAAGTGCCATAAAGGCTTTCATGCAGCAGGCCTGAATTGATGCGTCAAGTACATGGCGCACACAATGAAGTGGGCTTGGCCCTTCGATTAGTTATAATAGATTAAATGATGTTTAGATTCTCTATGCCAATTATCTGGGATTCGTGTAAGAGTCGGTTTAGCTTTCCTCTAGCTATAAATATGTATGTCCGGGAACCACATAAACAACATCAATATATTCAACAACAACTCTTAGCACATCGCCAACCCTAGGTATATAACATTAGGGCGATTCCCTGAGCAGGATCAGGCTCTAGTGATTAAGTTCAACTGTCGATCATATCAGGGATAGCCTTTTCGACGAGCTTGATTGCTTTAGTTAAAACTTTCTCAGTTGAGTTCGATACTTTGATTAGATCATTTGATTCGGTAGTTATCAGTGCAATATATTGATCTTATTTGTTATATGTGTTTCATGCGTAGATTGATATATTGTATCAATCACATTAGTCCGACGAATCATGTTAACCAATATTAAACAACGATCATGAGTTTAGTACTATGGTCCGTCGATCTGATCTACTAGATTCATGTGAGATGTTTGAGATTGTTTACCATAAGGTATCGGGTTGACGTCTGTTTGAGTTTTAGCTGATGAAGTGTCTATTTCTTATATCATATCTAGCTTATTGATGATAATTTGTTACATTTTGCGTTGGATTCAGCACTGCATCGGTTAGGCTTGATCTGTTGAATTCTTTACCGACGTAGTTAGATCTATTATTTCAAGCCGATCTATGCTCTATGCACTTTTGATTAAAGCGAATGTATTTTATGATCTGTTAAGTTATCAAGCCGATATACTTTATTTGCATGACCCGATACGTTATGTTATGTTATCATTCTTTACAATACGTTGTAGCCATTTTGGTTACTATCAGAGTCGATGCTAATTAACCATCGTCCGATAGTCTTAAGACAATTCATGTTTTCTTCCTCGTCAATTATAGGTCAAATTGACTGGAACGCTCTGAGTTTTTTTGGGCATTTAGGACTTGCACTGGAGTGAAGCACCTCTATACTATTTTTGTGTTAACACTCTCTCACTATTTAAATTGGATCAATTCTTCCCTCACAACCAATGTGAGACTATTCTAACAATCTCTTCTGTCATATATTAGTGTCTTTTGGCCTGACCGTACCACACGGTCTACTAACCCTAACCACCTTAGTGTACCTTTAGACCGACCATATGGTCCCACTAGACAGGCACTAGAGACTGTAGACCAGGCTCTGATACCATTTGTCGGTCCACTTTAGGAGAAATTGATTCAGCCTCCGGCACACACCAGAAGAAAGCATTATCTACACCCTAAAAACTAAACATAAAAGGTGAGAGACTCCTCTACTATTTAAGTTAGATCTACTCTCTTTCACAACCAATGCAGAACTATTCCAACAGCGTGCGGGGGCAGGTGGCGGTGATGTGTAGGGACTGAGAGGCAGCACGTGGTTTGCAGACTTCGGCAAGCGGCAAAATGGCTACGAATTTATGTACAAATAGCAAAAAGATTTGATAATATTTGTTAATATGGAAAATAGCAAAATTACAAAGAAAATGGTCAATTTGGGGGCATTTTAACAAAGCCGCTCAATTTCACAGTATTTTTTTTAAAGCTGCTCAACTTTTGAGCAAATATTCGTCTCTCATTTTTCCTAGACCTGGAAAGGTTAACCTGATATCTTTCATCTGATATCATTTTTTTTCAGGTTTCAAATAATAAATTATCTGTAGATTATTTATGACACGCACCAATGAGTATGATTTCTTAAAAAAATTACATCAGCTCTGTTAATAGAACTTTTTGCTGCGACCGGCGTATTCCAATTTGAGGGTAGGAATGTAGGATACACGTATATAGCTAGTTCCCAAAAGTAAGGCTCTATTTAGAACGGCTACATATTATATAAAAAGTAATTATAGTTGGGATTTTGCAAGAAAAGAATTTTATAAGTGTTTTTTGAGAAATCAGGTATTTAGCAGTCTAGTTTTTTTTAGCTATATAACATTATTGAGATATAAGAAATGACTGAAATAACCCTAAATCAAATAATGTCATGTTATATTGAGTTTTGAATATATATATATATATATATATATATTATTATGGTAGTATTTTTATAATTATTTAATATTTTGGTAATTAAAAACTAATTAGTAAAAAATACTGCTTGTTGGTACTGTGGCGAGAAAAATTATATTAATAATTTGTATTTCTTACTGATTTTGTGTGAATGGTACTTATCCTCAACCACACGGGAAAAAAATTGGGTGGTGACGGTCCACAAATCCCTCACGATAAGGACTCGTCTTAGATTTCTAGCATGTGACATGGAGCGGATCCGACAATGCGGGGCGAGCTCTAGCGACTTAGCTCGACAGGGGTGGCATGACCGGCATGGGGCAGTGGCGCGGGCGGCGCAAGGCGGCAGCACGAACGGGAAGACCGACGGGGACGGCATAGACGGGGAGACCAGCAGAGGCGGTGCGGACGAAGAAGCCGACGGAGGCGATGCTAGCGGTAGGAGTCGCGTGGACCAGGAGGGCTACCTTCGTGGATCCCACTCCTCCGGCCTCTCCGGCCATGCCGCCCCCGCCAGCCACGCTGCTCTATCGGCCTTGCGCGGACGGCCGACAGAGCCCTGCCAGGCTTCCGACCGCACCGCCCCGGCTCATACCGTATCGTCGGATCCGGCCCACGTGACAGAAACCAAGGTCGGTCCTTACCGCGTCTTCCTGTATGATGAGTTATCTCGCGCTGAAGCATCGTGTGGTTTGTAGTGTATTCCATCGAATAGCTGTGTGGCAGCTTCAGATGCCACTTAATTGAATTTCTTAATGTCATCAAAGCCTGTACGAAACTGACCTCTCCTAGACATGCCCTCGAGCTGATTAGGTACCAATCCTCAGCAATTTGGTACAATTTCACTACCATGACGAAGCAGATTGTATGTAATCATTTGCTAATCAAACAAGTCATTGGGGTGAATACATGTGGCATGTTAAGCCCATTGCTAGCAATGGCGAGCCAGTATTACTGATAAAACTTAATCCTTTCACATATCACGTACGTCACTATAGCTATGAGGTTGTGATAATGAAATTAGCAAAACGAGAGCATCAAACTAAATGCACCTAAAAGCCAGAATTCCAATGCTATCTGCCGTCAAACCATCAACAGGTCAAGAAAAAGATGCCAAGTTATACAAGACGCCAAGTTAACCGTTCTTTCTATAATGAGCACACTGGGGCACAATTCAGTTGATTGCTAGGGCGGAGTTCATCAGTTCACTGCATAAACCCCCATGAAAGCATAGAAAAAAAAACGGCACAATAGTCTGACGAGAAAAGGATTAGCCTTCTCCTGTAAAGGAGACGAGGCATCTATCGCAGAAATGGCCATCGGCGCCTTCTTTCCTCTCCATAAACTTCTTAGAAAACCATCCCTTGTGGCATGTCAAAAAGAGCGCGAATAGTCTCACTGGCCACATCCAAAAGTTGTAAATACTCATCTGCTCCATCAACCAAGCACTACAGATTCCAAATAAAAGGAGGTTAAGAAAAATGGGATGGAAAGACAATTTAGTCGAACTATCATTATCTTAATTGTATAAAAAAAGATGTCCAAATAACATGCTGGAGTTGTTCCAACCGTATATAAATGGCAGCTTTATTTGAACTTCAATATGTGTAACATATTGAAAAATATAGAAATAGAAGTTATCTTTCATTATAATCATCTATGTACAATTTATCCAATGTTCTAGGTTTCTCTTTAGAAACATGCACCTCATGATGACAAAAAGGATCGAACAAAGAATTGTTGGTGTACTAAGATTCCAGATGACTATATAGTGGAACAAGCTTATAAAAAAGGCAAAAACAAAACAGTAGGGCACACCTTATCTGCTTCCCCAAGCTTTTTACATATTCTTGCTTTCTGCTCATCTGGAATATCGTCTACATTAACTACCACATCTAGAAACTGAATAAAGTACTTCCGTTAGCAAATGATAAGGTGAAAGCATCACATATTTAGATAAGAAGGAAATATAGATGACCTGTGAGATCAACTGTGAAACGGGATATCCATCTGCAATAATATTATTAACTTCCTTGTTTGCCACATCAAATTCACCAGATTTGCAAGCCGCAAGCAATGACTTGACAACATCCTCAGGGATAGTCTGACACACAGAGGACCAACACGATGAATGAAATAATTTGATCTCCCAACAATTTTTTTTTCCTAAACTATTTATTCCAATCACCAAACTTGCATAGTAAAAATTATTATGACATGCAATGATTTTCCAGGTCAAAAAAGGACATCACAAGTAAACAATTTGATTCACTATGTGTACAGGACCTCACTACGAGTGGTGCAAAATCCACTTTGCTAAGTTCAAGAAAACAACATCATCAAATAAGCATGCCAGCATGACTCAGTACAACCCCAAACGCAAAATAGTAAAACAAATATGGCACATGTAAGTTAGCCATTTGCAAGGGAAGAGAAGTGAGTGGTAATGTACCCCTGAAACACTAATCAAGTCAGTGGAAGAAATAGAAGATCCAAATAAGCGAGCAGCACTCTGCAACAACAAAAAAGTATATACAATTACTACAAATTAACCATAATACCATATAATGTGAAAGGAAAACTCAGGAAACCATACCTGAAGATAAGTTATAGCACGACGGAGATCACCTTGAGAGATAGCGCTTAGTGTGGACAACGCCTATTATGGAAAATAATAAAAAACAAATTTGTGTACATCAACGATGAAGACATGTCATATTTAAATGTAGATATACATATTTGAAGTGGACACAGTAAGGCTACCTGAGCATCAAGATTGATGCCTTCTTCATTGCATATATGTGAAATACGATTGCTCATTACTTCTTCTGAAAGAGGCTTGAATCTAAACTTTGCACATCTTGATGCAAGTGGCTCTATTATCCTGTATACACACTAGGATAATGAATTACATAAACTCAATAAACAATGGTCCACGGGGAAGAAATAAGAAGAAACTGATACCTGCTGATGTAATTGCATATGAAAAAGAATCTAGTCACTTTGGAATAAGTCTCCATAGTACGTCTCAAAGCATTCTACAAACAATGACACAGATATAAGATATAATCAACACATGGTTAGGCAGAAAAAAGTATCTTAGAGTGCTGTATGCAGCAATGTACCTGGGCATCTTCTGTCATTGAATCTGCTTCATCTAGTATAATAATCTTATATGGTGGGCAGGGATAACCACTGAAGGCCATTGCCAAAACAAACTAGTCAAGAATGCAGCTACAGATGAAAATTGAAAGATCCCTAGTTTTGATCATCTTACCCTTTTCGTGTAGTACCAACAGCAACAGCAGCAAAGTTCTTGATCTTAGTCCTCACCACATTAATTCCACGATCATCACTAGCATTAAGTTCTAGAACTCTTGACTTGTAGAGCTCTGGACTGCATCATCCAAGCAGTAAGGCAAAATTAATGCGAGTCCCAAACATAATGAGACTAACCTTGCACTGTTTACAACAAAAATATCCTCTAATGATGTTTCATTATTCATAGCATTTTATCCAAAAAAAGTTTCATTATTCAGTAGTCATGATCAGAATGGATTTTTTTCACAAATGAATTTAGGAAAGTAACAACTATATGCATAAAATTGATTAAGGGAGGAAACCTTAGTTGGCAGACAGCAATCGCAATCATTCTAGTCCTCTCTATCAGTTGACAACAATGCAACTCAGGTACTACTCTCAAAGTAATCAAATCCCCCCTCCCCAAAAAAAGAAGCCTATTTTTACAATTTTATTATATTTTATCCCATCATCTATTTTTTACAATTTTGTACTCTATAACCATCATCTAGATTTGTTTCTGAACTCCCTAGAACTGATAGCGTCTGATTTTCACTAGTAATAGTAGTAATAGTAAGGTATAGACCATCACATATGTCAAATAGATTCTAATCAAGTGATGTAGCTACAAGTCAATGAATAAAAAGGGGGCTTGTGAGAGATGACAGAGTAAGTATGGAAAGCATGAATTGAGTGTTGAAACAGACCTCAACATTTCAACAATCCAAATTTCACTTGAACTATCATTTGACCATACAAAATTCAACATGCTGATCCAGTAGTATGATGAGTATTCCAATATCTAGGAGTAGGATCAACCATGCCATTGAATTAATTGTATCCACTTTCAGGACACCTGCCTAAAAACAGGCATGCCAATGTTTGCCAAAATAAACAAAATTCCCAACATATTGATGGTCGAACTTTGTATAGGAGCTCCACATCCTTGCCATTTCTTGGCATTTGCACATCATAACAATATGAAATTAAGGCCAACAATTTCACTGTCTCAACAATTATGCAATTCACCTAGCGCCAGACCATCTAAAGCTCCCATCGCAGTTGACGCACCTTCCAAAATTACTAAGCAACCAATTTTAACCCAACCAAAACAAGAACACAAAATCAAGGAAAATAGTATCCAGCAAGAGTGAGTACCCATAGAGCTGGTAAGCAATGGCGAGCGCAGTGGTAGTCTTTCCAGTGCCAGGCGGACCATAAAACAGCATGTGCGGAAGCTGCAAGGGACCAAACCGCAAATAAGGAACCTCCCAGGGGGCTCGGCGGACAAAAGGCAAGAAGAAGCAAGAAATGAACACATATGAAAATAGAGCTAGGGTTAACGCGCGCGGTCGCTCACGTCGGCGGTCTGGAGGGTGTTGGTGAGCACCCGCACCACCTCCTCCTGGTGCGCCACATCCTTCACCTGCCTCGGCCGGCTGCGAAGCAGTAGTGGAGATTAGGGCAATCCACGAGGGTTAATCAACAAACGGCGAAAAAAAATGGGGGAAAAGGTGGGGGGAAGGAGGCCACCCGCCGCCGCTTACTATTTCTCCACCCATGGCTGCGAGGACGGCACAAGTGGTGCCATCGGATCCCACCCCTCCACCGCCGCCGCCGCCGCCGCCGCCGCCGCCGCCGAGGGAGATGGTTCGCGCGCGCGAGGCGAGACGAGTTGGCGGGCTGCTGCTTCGCTTCCCGGTTCCCGCCTCTTCCGCTTCTGGCTTTCCCTCCCTCTCGGCCGACGGGGCCAGGGTTTTGGCCTTGCGGTTCCTCGAAATCGTACACGTCCATCCCAAACGGACGGCTTAGATCGACCGGCCTTTCATGGGCCCACACACATTTCGTGATTTCGATCGCTGCCAACAGCAGCGACCCATCCGGCATACAAAATATTTGATCTCGGCCCTTGAACCTCTAAAATAGACGGACCACAAGAACTGGGCCGTGGCCGTTTTCTTCGACACGTATGGGCCCAATAAGTCTGGCCCATATTTTTGGGTCGTCACTATTGGTAGCGATGCGCCGGCGAGGTCTGCGGTCGGGACAGCGAAGGAAGCCGGCCCCGGTGTGGGCGCGACCGTGTGGGCGAGATTAGCGAGTAGCGATGGCAGCGTTAGGGCGGCAACTGGTGGGCAATCCCTACATTTGGCCAAAATTTAGGAGGGAAATTATTAATGGGTACACGTGGATTTAAAATTAAATCTTGACTTAACTCGACTCTAAATGAGTATATAAACATGTAAACTCATGAGCATAAGTTTAAATTCAAACTCATATTTATCGAGTCGAATAGACGCAAGTACCCGAACCTGTAGATAATTTTGTCATCCCTAGGATACAAGTACAAGCACATAGCAAACATTACCTTCTAGAATAACATCCTACAAAAACATACCCAATTATTCTACTATGACATAAAAACATCAATAGAGGACGATTCGATTTTATATATCAATGTTAAGTCGAGTGTACTGACCCGGTATGGGCATGGCAAACATTGTTTTTTTAACAACACCCAAAAAGTATGTCCAATCATTATCATATTATATAAAAATTCCAACAGATATATTTTGAACAATTCTGTTTCGAGCATCAAAGTTATGTCGGGGGTATCAACCCAGTACGTGCATAATGCAATCATTGCCTTCTAGAACAATACCCTACAAAATAGGGATGAAAACGGATCAGATACGGACGGATATCAGTGATATGATATCATTTTTCATATTTTTTTGGATTCGGATTCGAATTTGGATACTCCAGATACGGATACGGAACCGAATATCATCGAATACGAATATAGAGCGGATACGGAGCAGATACAAATACGATTACAGATATTTACCGAATATCATCGGTAATATAATTCTTGATTCACAATCACAATACGAATACGGAGCTAGGCAGCTGGGGTGTGGCCAAGTGAGGATGGAGAAGGACTGAGCTGGCCTAGGGTTGAAAGGATTATCTTGAAGTAAATCTTAAAGTAAATCAATGCTTATGAATAACTTGGCAAACTCAAAAGAGCCTAGGTTATATTTGCAACTTGGTTTGAGCTTAAAAATTTTTCTACACTTAAAATACAACATATATTATTTCATGTAAATTTTTTGTATTTTTCTAGGTCCGTTTGCTATTTTTAATTCATTAAGTGTGTTTCTATGATTTAAATTGAAATAGGTGAAATTTGAACTGCAAGTGCTTGAAATAATGAACCAAAATTTATAGAAAAATCATATTCATGTTTTTGAGTCCATTTTTAGTTCTTATCCACTAAATTGAAAGAAATTTAAAAAAAATCTAGATTGCGACACTCGATCGGCAATGTGGAGCTTAATAGTTTTTTAATTCTAACAAAATCAAATTAAGTCTGAAAAATAAAAGACCTGTCATGGTGTTATGATATAATACATATATACTGTGATAAAAAATATTTTGAGAAAGTTATCACGTACGATGTTAAGAAAGCTGGAGATTCTTCGATAATGAATTAGGATTTAAAGAAGTAATGGGTTGGGTTTAAAAGTAAATCGATGGTTAAATCTTTGTTTGAAGTTGAAACTTTTTCTATGATCAAAATGCAACATAGCTTATCTCATGTAAAAATTTAGTATTTTTCTGGATCAGTTTACTATTTTAGTTCATTAAGTGTATTTCTAGGATTTATATTGAAATATGTCAAATTTGAACTACAAGTGCATGAAATAATGAATCAAAATTTATAGAAAAATCGTATTCATATTTTGGAGTCCATTTGTAGGTCGTACCCACTAAATGGAAAGAAATTTTGAAAAATCTAGGTTGCGACACTTGATCGGCAACGTGGAGCTTAATGATTTTTTAATTCTAAAAAATCAAATGAAGTCTGAAAAACACGAGACCTATCATGGTATGTAGATGTTATAATAAAATTTTAAAAATATTTCGAGAAAGTTATCACGTAGGATGTTAAGAAAGCAGGAGATTCTCCGAGGACGAATTAGAATTTAAAAAGAAATGAGTTGGGTTTGAAAACAAACCATCGGTTAAATCTTCGTTTGAACTTGAAACTTTTTATACAATCAAAATACAATGTATCTCATCTCATGAAAAAATTTGGCATTTTTCTAAGTTAGTTAGCTATTTTTAGTTAATTAATTGCGTTTAGAAAATTAAAAATCAGCCCTATTTATAAAACTGCTAATATTTTTTAAGTATTCTGTTTTAAAATAAAAATAAAAATAAGCACCAGGCCGGCCTGCAGCGCACTGCGCTGAAAATGAGAAAAAATTGCCCTCGCTGGAGTCAAACATGGGACCTGCGGTTTATTCCCAGAGAGAATTATTTTATAACCATTTGGCTACAATCGTTTAGTGAATTATTTTTGTTTGGGAGGCTTGATATTTGCGCCGGCGTTGATGGGAGGAGTGCGGATCGGTTAGTACCACCCCGCTTGTTTGGGAGAGGTGCGAGACTTGACTGGCTATAAAATGAGCGAGGGATTTCGGCTAGGCTGAATGGGCTGTAAATTCAGATAATCTGGATAAGATTTCTTTAGATTATTCGAATTCGTATTCGTATTCGTCGGATACCATCGATATCATATCTAAAAAAAATCCATATCCGAAAAATCTATATCAAAATCACAAAAATCTAGATTCGAATCCGTTTTTCTAGATACGATCGAAAACTATCCGAATCACAATCACATTCATCTCTCCTCCTATGATGTTAAAATATCAACGGACATGTTTCAGACAATTTTGTTTTTAACATCAAAGTTGTGTTGTGGGCACCGACCGATTACGAGCATGATACAAACAATATCTTTCAGAATAATATCCTACAAAAATGTTCTCCTAACTAGACATCAAGCCAACAGATCACAACCAGACATCAAGCCAACAGATCACATACCCTAGAAGAGAACCATGCAAATCTAACAAATTTCGCACCTCCCCAACTATCCAACCAACAAATCAAACAGCAACAGCAGAGAACATAGACAAAGTGGATCTAGACGAGACGTATATCATACATCGAGACGGCGGGCAGTAGAGGTGAATTGGGGAGTGGAGATCTCACAAGTAGAGCTGGGCAATCAGTTTCATCGGTTTTTTCGGTTCAGTTTTTTCCGTTTTTTAAAAGTTCGGTTTTTAGATAACAAGAACCGAACAACCTGCTAAATTTAACAAAACCGAGCCAAAAAACCGAAAAAGTTCGGTTCGGTTTTTTGGTTTTTTCGGTTAACCGAATTCAGCTGGCGGCTCGGTCGGCGGGCGAGCGCTGCGGTAGGTGGCACGCGCGGTGCGCGGCTACGTGCGACGGCAAGGGGCGGGAGGCGCGGTGCGGTGTCCAGCGAGTGACGGTGGGCGTCCTGGCCATGTGGGCTACTGGGCTGTGGCGGTGAGGGACAACTGGGCTGGGCCTGTTGTAGCGATGTAGCTATGGAGCTATAGCGACTTGTGGTTGGCTGTCAAAAAAGTTCGGTACTGCGGAGATAAAAACCGAACCGAATACCGAACACCGAACACCGAACACCGAACACCGAACACCGATCTTTACCAAAATAAAAACCAAATTTTTTTTAAAAAAAACAAACTTGGCTATTTTTCGGTTTGGTTCGGTTTGGTTTTCAGTTTTCGGTGATTTTATGTCCACCCCTACTCACAAGTCTCTAGTTGGAGGTGTGGGCAAGGAAGAAGAATGTCAAAGTGTGAGGCAGAGACAGATGATAATTTGTGATTCGTGTGAAATATATATATATGACTATCTAAATCTACCATTTTTGGGCATAGTAGCAGATCATTAAAGCCACTTTTGAGTGACAAATCATTGAAAATTCCAAAGTGAGAGGAAGCCTTAACTCTATTAAATTTAGAACTTTCAAGGATTTTATAGATTTCACCAACAAGTTTCACTAATCTTAAAGCATCATTTAACTTGGCTAAATTTTATAAAAGTTCATGGCACTCGGTCAGGACAAATTTGTGACGGATACTTCCTCCGTTCGCATACTTCGGTTTTAATCAACCTGCTTGTTCACAAACAGGAGTTTGAAGTATGTAAGCCTAGGAACTTTTTGAATGAATATTACCTCTGTTTCATGTTAAGCTGTTTTAGTTTCGCACCAAGTCAAGTTTCTTTAATTTTAACTAAATTTATAAAAATATATTAATATCTACAATAAAAGTTATACTTAGCGTCAGTGTATTTTTTTATAAATTTAATTAAAGTTAGATAACTTGACATACAATAAAACTAAAATAATTTGCATATGGCATGGAGTAGTGAATACGCTCCTTTCCACGTAGAAAGCACGTTGCTCTCACATACAATCCACTCAAACTTTTGGAAAAAAGTTAATTTACTTTCCGAAGTATTATCCTGTAGACGAAAGTTATCTCCAACTAAAAAATCAGACTCTTAACCCTCTGAACTATTCTAAACCGGAGAAATAACCCCTCGAGGTGGTTTAGTGCGGTGGTTTTGCTGACAGGACGGTCCACGTGGCCCAGTGCTAGAATCTGAATGGTGGGACCCACTTGTCAGTGACACATGAAAAAAATCGACGGGACCCGCTTGTCAGTGACAAAAAAATTTCTTCTTTTCTTTTTTCTTCTTTTCTTTTTTTCTTTTCTTTT
>KE373068.1:159723-174345 GCA_000418225.1 Zizania latifolia
CGTCCTCCTTGAACAAGTCCTCCCTGTAGCGTTTCCTCATGAAGGCGCCGGAGTTAGGATCTTGGGGTGGCTCCTGCGGCGGCGGGAGGAGGTGATGGTGGTAGCCAAGCATGGCGGACACGTCGTGCTGCTGGACCGCCGCCTGGTGGTGGTGGGGGTGGAGCGCGAGCGCGGGGAAGGGGGAGGCGCGGTTGGGGTTGGAAGCGGAGGCGGCGGCGCCGGAGCGGATGGATATGTTGAGGGATGAGAAATTGGCCGGGATGGTGCCGGTGCCGGTGGCCGCGATGATGGCCGGCTCCGCCTGCTGCAGCAACCACTCGATGGTCTCGCCGTCGGATTTGTGTCCCAGCTCCCGAGTGAGCTGGAACACCCGCGCCGCGCACAACGCCGGCATCCGTATCCTCCTTCCCCGGCCGTCCACCTTTGTGTGCCGGTCCTTGGACGGCCGCTTCGCCAGGGTCCCCGCCGCGGGAGTCGTCGGCGCGACAACCTTTTTGTTGCCGGCCGCCGCACCCGACGACGCCTGCGGCTGCTCAGCAACGGGGGTTATAGCAAGCGCGCCCATAAACGTCTGCTGCTGCGGCACGGAGTTGGGCGCCGCCGGGCCGGCGTAGTAGAAAGGGTGGTGCGACTGCGGGTGGTGCTCCCCCGCGCCGCCACGACCACCGGCGCTGCCCCCACCGTTGTTGCTGATCGACGGCGCTGCTCCCCCATCCCCACCACCCCCGCCGCCGCCATGGTCCATCCTCTCCAAGAACCTCTCCCAAGTCCCACCCAAGAAGAACCACCACCACCACCACCAGGCGCGCGCGAAGCAGAAAGGCGGCTCCTTTCGCCTCCCTGATGGTCCGCGTCACGCGCTCTGGTGGTCGCCGGAGTTGGGGTGGAGGAGGGAGCACGTGCTCGGCACGCACGGTGGTGGCCGGATGGGGTGGGGGTGGCCGGGTGGGGTTGGGTTGGGAGGAGGAGGGGAGCGGAGCGCAGAGAGAGAGAGGGGTAGAGACTAGAGAGGTGAGAGGATTTCCTTTGGTTATTGTTTTATGTGCCTTTTTTCTGCAATTCCATAAACCCTAGAGATGATATTAGGCACTGCTAGTGTTCCCTTTCCTTTTCACTTTCCACTTTTGTTGTCCCAGAAATTAGAGTTTTCCATTCGATTGGTGACGCCAAAAAAATTGAGGTATTGAAAATTCTGATGAAAATCATTCAAAGAGCTGCAAAAATGCAAAATCTGTGATGACGTCATTTTAGGATAAGAAGATGAGCTAGGCAGTACAGATGTTCCATATAGATTATTTGTTTTATCGATTAATAAGGTAAAATGCAGTAGTCAGTAATTATGATTATTTGAAGCTAACAAATGTCGCCGCAGTGGCAGGTCCTACATTAAATTATTTTTGAAAGAAACAAATCAAATATTAAATCTTTGTTTAATCTCATGCATTTATGGGTTTAGTCCTCAGCCTGGTTTGACGAGTTATCATCTAAATTCAAAAGTTTCCAGCGTGAATTCAAGATCTCATTCATCTTGATCTCTAGTTGGATGCACGGTGCTCGCGAAATAATTTTACAAATATAACAAGCTAGGCTAAAAATTATGTTCTAAATACTTGAATTTGAGATCTCATCCATCTTAGGGTCTGTTTGGTACGGTTCTAGCTTCGAGATTCACGCTGAATCTGAGATTTGTATAGTATAATAAAATAGTTTAAATTTTTATTTTTAGTCTAAAATAAAAACTAAATTACTCAACTAAATACTCTCGATTCATCAACGGCTCTAGATCTAAGATTTTTTAAAGTTAGATTAAATCAGTTTAAAAAATTGAGCTATACCAAAAGACAGTAGTCTCCCAGATGCATGATGCTCCTTAAAACAAGCTCCTCGTAGAATATAATCGGACAACCAGCAACCACTACTTTATAAATAATCAAAAAGGACATAATTAAAAAAAATAGTGGCATAACATAATACCAAGTGTCATCCTAAATGCTGCCAAACTCAGAGTATCTAGCTTGCCTAAGCAAAAACATCCACACCTGTAATATAATCCATCTCGAAAATTTTCAGAACTGCCAGGGTGTACTGTGCTTTGCTGTGCTGCGTTGGCATCGTCACATTTTAGTCCCTCTCTTTTTCGGCTTTCTTCCTGGGGTCCTTTTATAATGTAGGCCACTCGTGGGGCCTCGGAATGATGGACGAGAGGAGAGGCTGCTCTTCTCCCCTCCAAACAAAGGCACGTAAAAGCCTCTCCAAAAGAGTGCCACATGCGCCCACAAACCACCCCAAATTTATGAAATTGTATAGCTGCCACACAATGAGTGGTATAAAACTATCTTATGGATATGAATAATATACGGATACTTATACAAATATATACATTTTGAAAGATTTCGTCTAATAATAAGATATCTCTTATCTATACTCAAAAGAATCAGATCCTAGGAAAATAAAAACCCTCTCATATAAATATCGGACACCATTTAATTTAAGAAGTTTATCCCAAATGAAAAAGGTCACGATTAACCACATGTAAAATTTTCTCCGGTATGAGAGTTCATCATTGACATATAGATTAAATCATATAATACACACATACTATGCTCAAGCCTTCAATGTCGATATCAATAAGACTAGACCTGTACTTGTAAAATATCCTCCGATCAAAATAAGAAGATAAGGTGTATAGTTGTTATTCTAAGGAAGGGCTAAACCTATATGTATTATTGTCTTTTGTTTAGTACTAATCTGATAGATATCTCTATCATACTTCTACACATATAGCGTAAGATCAATAGTTTACAAATCTTCGACCATCACAAAAATGGCATGGATTTATTTGTGTGTGAAATTTGATTGGAGGAGGTAACAGGTTGTTCTCTGTTTGTATGGTAATGATTTATCATACATTTGGGAGGTAGAAGTAGAACAAGATTGTGAAGCATGAGTTGTTATAGCCAGCGAGTTAGGGGCTGGGCAACAACTTTTGTAGAGTATATCATGTTTTTCACGTGAGTCTTCACACTGATGCATTGCAAGTTTAACCTAGCACAAGACAAAATTGGCTTGCTTGCTTTCCATAGTAAACTTTTTTCGGGTTGTGGGCTCTCTTTTACCACCGCGACGAACGCAATTACAAAATAATTTTTACAAGTAGCTTATTTTATCACGTAGACAGTCGAAAAGAGAAACCGCCGGGACAAAATCGAAAAGGGGTGTATTTTAAAACTAGAATGTTGTGGTAGCATTACTTGACTTTTGAATTATAATGGAATCAAGTAAAGGTGAGAGTTGAAAGCAGGGACCAATTAGTGGCACTTGGATGGGGGGTGCTTTTTGAAACTTTTGCATGATTGAGTGGGGAGTTTTGGTGTGGAATTACGGGGGGTGCGAAGCCAAGGGAGACACTGCAGGTGGGGGTGTCAGACAGGGGAGCATCTATTGCTGATGACAGCTCATCCCAACAGCACCAACCATGGCCTTCTCTCCTCTTCTCTCTCCCTCTCTTTTTCCTCTCTCTCCTCCCTCACTTCTTGGCTCTTTGCTGTACTCCTGTACAACTCTACCCTACTCTCTACAGCATCCGCTTGCAAATTGCAAAAATGAGGATCTCAACATTTCATGAATAAAATCACTAGAGATGGCAACATACTTCAACCGTTTCTGAATATAAGTCATTTTAGTATTTTCTAAATTCATCTATAGATCAATAAATCTATATACATATATGTCTAGATTTATTGATCTATAGATGAATCTAGGAAATACCAGAATGACTTACATTCAAAAACAGAGATAGTATAAAACTCATAGATTTATTAAAAACTTATCCGTGAAGTAAATCTCTGATACACTTATAAACTCATAGACTAAACTCGTACTCAAATCCGTTGGATACCCAAAGCCCGATGGGTTTGCAGAAGCACGAGTAATAATAGAAGCGGAAGGAGAAGCAGAAGAACAGAAACAAAACAATTAACTAGTTACACAAACAAAAACAATAGCAGTAACAAAAGCAGAGATAACTGAATAAACCTTTATCCGATCTAACCCTAACCAGAAACCCAAACCCACAAACTCATGGACATAAATTTAAACATAAACCCATACCCATTGGGTCACTCAAAATTGTTATCCCTAAAAATCACCAACTCTCCCCTCAAATAACTTATCAAAATAGAGCTCAAACTGTGTAATTCTTGGTTATCGTTAACAATACCAGGTTTGTAGTTATTATTATTATCATAATATAATTCACACCCTGTCATGTGCTATGGGCCAGGGCCGCCAGGCCCATGCGCGAACAGTACCGCGCGGTACTGTTCGCGTGAACAGTACCCACGCGGCAAGCCGGGTTGTTCCCTTGATTAGGGGATTTGCTTCCCTAGATAGTTATCTAGATTAGTTAAGATATAGTTAGAGTATTTCCCTTCCATATCTCTTTAGGCCCTATAAATAAGGATGTAAGCCTCAGGGCAGAACCAAGCAAGAAATAAAGATCAATCTACAAACCCTACCTCAGTTCTCTAAAGTCTCTCCCGTTCTCTAGAGTCTCCCCCGTTCTCTAAAGTCTCCCCCGTTCTCCAACATAACTCGGCAAGGGGATCAACCCTGTGCCAACCTATCCTACCGCTACGATCTACGCAGTCGAGGGCCTCCTACCCTAGGTGCCGACGCCCTTGACACACCCTGTTCACAAAAAATAATGTGCATAAGCACTGGTTCTGCACTAGAAAACAATAGACAGGGAAAGGAACATCTGACCAGTGAGTATAGCTGGGTTACCTAATATCTACTACACTTTATGCAATATAATGATAAAGAAACTGATCACACAGAATGTCTTTTACCTGCATGTAGCATGGCAGAATATAATATTAGTGAGAACATATATATTTAAAAAATCCCATGAGGGAAATAAACATAAACAAGAGCAGGGACAGTTGAGAGAAAAGGTCTCCTTCCAGTCAACTCCAGGCTGGCCCACCAGCCTCATCAAATTAAAGAATAATTCCATGGTGGGCCCAAGAGGAGATGGAGAAAAAAAAGGAAACTTGCAGTTTCATCACAGAGTGTCAGCTTGGCTTCTTCCCAAATTGCCATGATTAGGGTAGGCAATATGACAGGTGATTATCCACCCATGCTCCCTCCCCGGTGAGAGTGATCATTCGAATTTCCAAGCTGATGTCGCTGAATGATTTGCCTCCAAATTGTTAAATTTGTTGTAAAACAATGGGGATTATTAGTAGATTACAGGATTTTTATTAGATCTGTTGTATCTCATGTTTTGAACGTCTCACTAAATCTTTTTATGTATGAGAGAGGTTACTTTACAGTCAATTACAGAGTGATTTTGTGACGGCATACGTGTCCTAGTACTATTAGACCTACATGTCATTAACAAAATCACATGAAATATAATGTAGATGATCTCATTTGCTCTCTATATATAAGTAATTAATTTGAAGAAGATAAAATATTATCTGCGCTTCTATTTGGATCGGTTTATTAGAAATGTATCCTCAAAGAATTCGTTTTCGAACAAAAGTCACGTTAGGATTTTAAATTGAAGGATGCCGTGACTTTAAAAGGAGATAATACTATGAGTTTGTCTGATTTTTTGTAAAAATATGTTTGAGGAGACTTGTACTGTTGTACATCGGAGGTCTTGTTTTAAAAACAGGAAGATTAAAATTCGATCGAGTGGATTTACTCATCTCATCGATCATCTGTAAAGCGTTTCATGATCATTATCACACATGACCTTACACGTAATACAATTTGTTTAGTGGGTATTTGATTCTTAGACACAACTGTGATATGAACGCTTTGTTAGCCTTTAGTTTTACAGAGATTTAATGATTCGCCACTTAAAGTTTTGACATATGAAATCATCTAGCTGACTAGCTGGTCCTCCCTGGAATTGGCAAGTGTTCTTACCATCGCTGGCTGCATGGCGCACGTGACCGATCGATCCACCGGATGCATCAGTAGTTTAGGGTCGCTTTGGCTGACATGAGCAACTTTTTTTATCTTGACGGAGAGGTAAGAGGAGGATGAGATGATATAAGTTTATCTTTGGTTAGAGAAAGTACGATGGATTATGTATTGAGAAGATGAGATGCGGAGAATACCTCATCCCTCTCTGCATGTCGGCTAACCATCACCTTTGCTCGCTGGTGCACCAGTTTCCATCGGTCTCGCCACTCGGTCGTTGTCTATTGCTCGTTAGCCCTTATGACCAACCCAATCTTTATCATCATCTTTGGTATGCATGCTGAGCAACTGCTCGTCAGCCTAATTGGT
Source organism: Zizania latifolia (assembly GCA_000418225.1). Classification (NCBI taxonomy): domain Eukaryota; kingdom Viridiplantae; phylum Streptophyta; class Magnoliopsida; order Poales; family Poaceae; genus Zizania; species Zizania latifolia. The sequence goes on from KE373068.1 coordinate 166,030, forward strand.
TGGTCTCATCCGCCTGCTCGTCGTCTTCGAGCAATTCTGAAGGTGAGAGAGAGAAATTGAAAAGGGGAGAAGGTGGGTGCATGGTGAGCATAAAAGTTAAGTTATCATGTGGTTGTCTCATTAGAGTCCGATTTACCGAAATAAATAAATGTTAAGTTATCCGTATCATTGTAAACTTGTCTCTAAATCAAATAGAGATGAAATCTAGCGGCCAAGTTCCATCTATTGCTGACTGTTGTGGTTAAATTAACGTCATGTTTGTTCTATTGCAGTTAAGCCTAGACCCTGATCGATCTTCACCTAAGGTAACGACAGATCCAGAAATTTTCTCTATATAGCTTGGACAAACATATATGTACGATGATTAATTATATTATTGTTATTATTGGTTCCAGATGCAAAGTTATAACCCTATATATACCCATCTAGCAGATACAATTATTTGTCCTTATGGATAGTACGTTATTCAAATTTTCAAACATCACGGTGCAACTTACCGATGATTTCATTTCAAAACGGTGAGCCGTCATTCCTATTGTTTAGTGGGTAGAACTAAACCGAAAACAGAATCGAACTCCATCGAATTTCAAGCACTCAGTTTTTATTTGAAGCAACTTTAGTTTTAGGTTCGGTTGTCAAAAATGAAAAACCAAATAGACGAAAGAACAGAGAAGAACTGTACATTGTTTAGAATTTCTGATGTTGATATGTTGAGCAGTAATGTAATTTAAATTTTATCTAGCTACCAAATAACGTTTCAAAAGAATAGTCATATCAAGTTTTGATTTAAAAAACCAAACTAAATTAATTATGTTTTAATTATTCTACCCTATTGCTTTGATTATATTTCTAAGAATCAATTTGTTAGAAATCGAAAACCAACACCTAAAAGAGCATGGTAATTTCACTTCCGTACAGTCTTGTTCTTTAATTTGATCTCCAGAAGCGCGTGATGAACAATTACTAACACACAACCCCTTTGTTGACTTGATCTGGTTATACGAATTGGGACCGGTCAACCACAGATCGATTTGGTCCTGATCTTCTGTGGCTGGGGCTGTGCGGTCGATCTAGACAAATCGCGATTTACGTTTACCAAGCGTAGTCAACCACAGTTGATTACCTTCATGGTAGGAGACGTCGTGGACGCCGGCGACGGGCTCGGCGGCGGACGGCGGTAGAGGAGGGCGATTCGGCGACTTGAACGCGCGCGGTCTGGAGAGGGGCGGTGAGCTTAGCTTTGGAGTCTTGCCGGGCCTTGCACTTAGAGAAGGCGAAATCAAAAAAATTGATGATTTGTTACTAGGATTCTATTGATTATGTTATAACGTATACGACTATTAAAGTCAATAATATGTGTAGTAGAATAATAAAATAGTAAAATCACATCTCGATAGTTGCAAATTACCAAATCTCTCGATAAATCAGGCGTTATGAGTTATGACCTAACTGTCCTTAGATTATTTTTTTAGTGCCATCTGTTCTTAAGGTCATATTTATTTCAGCTTCTAGTAGTTAGAGATTCATAGTAGCTAACTTGTTTGAGTAGCTGAATAATCTGAGTATCTAGTTAGTAAAAATCTAGAGAAGCTAGTGCTTCTCAGTTTCTGGATTTTAGTTCATTTTCAAATTCTGCAGCTATTGATTCTCACAATCTGAGTCTAGAATTTAGACTGTTTGTTTCAGCTTTAGATTCTAGAAGTAGTTGTAGTTGCCGGAAGCTAAAACAAACAGGTCCTAAGACTCAAAACTAATTCAAATTTTTTAGTGATAGACTTTAAGAACTGTCCCTATATATTTTTTGTGACATGGTTTTGAGACATATCACTAAAGAGGTGTTTAATGATAATAATGCCTTACCTATGGACATAGAATACATATTAGTGATCGTTGTGGAGCTAACCAATCAATAAAAATCTATTAGTGAAACATATTCTTTAGCTTTTACTAAAGTCTTTTTTTACAGGAGTGGCATTTATTAGATAATTATAGTGGAGTAATACATTATAACGTGGGCTTGCTTGTTTCTCTTTTTTATAAAAGGAAAAAGTCTAAATTACACATTCGAAGTATCGCTGAAGTCTAAATAACCCCCTAAAGAATTTTACTGTCTGAAAAGAACCAGCGGTATTATAAAACAGTTCAAATTAAACCTTTGAAGGGCGGTTTTGCTGACGTGGCGAAACCGCGGGTGGTTTTGCCGACGTGACAACTGATGTGGCGCTGGTGACGTGGCAGATCAACGAAAAAGTCTAAATCACACCCTCCAACTTTGCCTAAAGTCTGAATAACCCCCCGAACAAATAAAAAATATTTAAAATTAATTTCTAAATTTTTTAATAATTCTGTTTTATTTTCTAAAAATCTAGAATAGTGCTGAAACCTTTAAAAATTCATAACTAATTCATTTTAACTCCAAATTTGACCATTCAAATTACATAATTTTCAAAAAAAAGATATACACAATAAAAATACTTTTACACACAGTATAAGTGATCTTCTATACTATTTATAATTAATTATTTTGACGTGTAGTTTCTGAAGTCCTTGAGGAGCTCGCTTTAGTCGAGAAAGCTGCAATTTTTATTCCTATGCATCAAGGAAAGTTATCTAAGTCAATTCTTTGATCATGATTGGACCTATGTTTAAAGCTATTACTTATTTCAAATATGTATTTATTTTAGAATGTCACCGATAATTAACAAGGAGCAATAACAAGCATTTATTTTAGAATGTCATCGAGATGGGGCAATAACAAGCCCCCTGTTAAGGTGCTTATTATTGCTCTTGTTAATTACCGATGACATTCTAAAATAAATGCATATTTGAAAGAAGTGATAGCTTTAAATATGGATCCAATCATGATCAAAGAATGGACTTAGATGATTTTCTTTGCTGCACATGAACAAAAACAGGGGCTTTCTCGACGAAAACAGGCTCCTCGGGGACTTTGAAAACTATACGTCGAAGCAATTAATTACAAATAGTACAGAAGATGACTCATACTATGTGCGAATTATTGTGTATATCTCATTTTCTAAAAAATGATGCAATTTGAATGATCAAATTTGGAGTTAAAATAAATTAGTTATGAATTTTTAAAGGTTTCAGCACTATTCTAGATTTTCAGAAAATAAAACAGAATTATTAAAAATTTTAGAAATTAATTTTTAAATATCTTTTATTTGTTCGGGGGTTATTCAGACTTTAGGCAAAGTTGGAGGGTGTGATTCAGACTTTTTTGTTTATCTGCCACGTTAGCAAAACAACCCTTTAAATGTGTAATTTGAACTATTTTGCAATACCGCTGGTGCTTTTCAGACGGTAAAATTCTTTAGGGGGTTATTCAGACTTCAGTGATACTTTGAGGGTGTAATTTGGACTTTTTCCTTTATAAAATATAAAATAGCACTTGACTTCTTGGCAACGAAAAATTATCTCAAGATAAGATTTTTTATTCGTAACAGACGCAAAGGACGGCTGAAAACTAATATGATTATAAAACCATGTCCTGAAATTTGAATTTAGTTATAGCTTAAAAGCAGTGGAAACATTTACTATAGATGACTCACCATCAAACTTGTTTTTTACCCCCTTAGTCACAAAAACACTTTTATTTACATGTTTAATTTTGTCTCAAAAGACTCTATTTCTTTCTCCTTATCTACTTTCGATTCACAGATTAAAAAGTTTTATTTTTTAATACTCCTTACATATTTTTGACCTATCACTTTATAATACTACTCCCTTCATTCCTTAAAGACTTTATTTTTTAGATAAAATTAATAAATTGGTATTGAGAGTAAAAGACAAAATCACCACTTGTTAATAATAAAGTATTACTGTAATGTAATAAATAAAAGATAGGTAAGTGTCGATGTTTTACTGAGCAGTCCACCGACGGGTATCTTCGGTGGTGATTTGTGTGGTAGGGATAAACACTAGATTCTAGGCCTAAACGTCGACTTAAGAAAATGAGCAGGAGATTTTAGATATGTTTAGACCTTCGTAAGGATAACAACTCTATGTCCTGTGTAATAGATTAGATTGGATGTAAAAAGCTAGATCGAATGTAAGCTAGCTTCTAAGGCTAGAGCATGATCTAAGGCTTGATCTGAATGCTTGGTGCAAAGGTTGAGATTCTTTTGGAGGGAGTCCCTTACCCCTCTTATATAGTGCCAAGGGAGGATTACATGCTGAAAATCTTATTCTAACTTGGTTTCCTATATTTTAGAGATAAGTTGGTTTCCTATATTTTAGAGATTACAATCAAACTCTTGTTTATATCCTATTTATGAGGATATCTTTACACGTTTATTTCAACTGTCTTATTTGTATCGGACTATTGAACGAGCTAGGCTCACGTCTAGTCCAATTAACTAAAAATCCATCACGAGATACCTAGGTCATATCCATGTTAGTAAGATGTATTAAATAGATAAAACTTTTTAATTTATGAACCAAAATAGTTAAGGAGGAAAAAATACTTTTTAAATAAAGTTGAAAAAAGCAGGAAGAATATACTTTTATTAATAAATAACACTTTTATCTTTTATTTTAAGTATTAATTTTTCAACTTTATCTTATAAAAAAAATCAAAGGAGAGGACCTTGCTGCGAGTGATTTCACTTCAACAGCCGATAAATGCTAACCCGGCACCTGGCTAGCGCAATCAATTACTCTGGTAAGTCTGGGCCGCACGCGATCGGCATGCGTACTATTTTATCAATTCCAAATTAAACGTGTGTGTGAATGTCCTCGTATTGCTAGGGATGCATTCGGATATAAATAGAATCGAATTAGGATATTACTATTTATCATATTTTATTTTAAATTTAAATATGAATATAAATATTTTTGAATACGAATACAAAACAGATAGTTCGAACACGAATACGAATCCAGATATTTACTAAGTTCAACTAAAAATAAATCTAAAGAATCGAATTAGGATATTACTATTTATCATATTTTATTTTAAATTTAAATATGAATATAGATATTTTTGAATACGAATACAAAACAGATAGTTCGAACACGAATACGAATCCAGATATTTACTAAGTTCAACTAAAAATAAATCTAAAAAATAAAAAGTGTGAAATCCGTCCAGACTTTAATTGATCAAATTCGATTAATCAACGAAAATTTTATGAATGATACATGTAAACATGCGCAACAAACATAATCAATCAAAATTTTATGAATTGAATATAATCAATCAATCAACCAAATATTTTTACTACAGCAAAGTAATAGAGACATGTGAGGTAGTTATTTTTTTCGTTCTACACTTTAATAATATATATTTAGAGAAACAATAATGTACAATATCAAATACTTAAATTATACATATCTATAGCTGATATTGTACTACTTATATTATATGATTATAAAGTGTACATATAAAGCCATTTTCTTAACTACTTTAAGAATTTGTTTAAATTTAAATCAATTGTTTGCAAATAAAAAGAAACGGTGATTTAATCATCCTACTGTCTTATATTGTTAGAAAACCCTCACTAACTTAAGTATTTTATAATTACATAAAAATAAATAAACTACATATTAATATAATAATGTTATGTCATCCTGAGTCTATAACAGTCTGATCTATGTAAAATGCTAAAATAGATATGTATGTATCAATTTTTATATCCACATTCAATAGAAATTTAGATATCCATTTCCATATCATATTTGTTAAACGAATTCGGATGTTTTCGTTTATCGTCCATATTTAATTCAGATACGAATACGGGCATCCATATTTACAATTTATCATATACGAATACGGAAAATTTGGATATTTTGATATCCGTATCCATCCCTAGTATTGCTTCTACGGTAAGACAGGGACCTATTTTAAAGGTGTCTATTACCCAAATAAAAAAACTAAAATAGATGGTAGATTTAGCTAAAGTCACAGACAAGCACACAAAAAATTGTGTGACTTCTATCTTGCCATGAGCAATAGCGTACCGCATTGTAGAAAATCAAACAAAATCTCAATCTGATTTTCTGCCATTTATGGATAATGCAGTGTTTTAATGTGATTTTAACAGCTATTTGAATGGCAATTTAATTACCAAATTGATTGCTTCAGTTATTAGTAATTGCAAGAGATTTGTGTGAGATAAATTCTAACCATTAATAGTAATAAACTAATAATTCATCACATAGGCAAGAGAGTATGTACGCCTACTGCCGGGTGTAACAACTATCATTTTCATTCCATATCATCCACAAGAACATAAATCACATGTAACATGAAATTAGGAACTCCAATGAGCCGGTCATAGAAAGGGTTAATTTTGTAATTAAGTTCTAGGACCTGTTTGGATGTTTTGTCGGATTTATCAATCCAAAGTTAAAGTATGGCATGACATATGTTCTGTGGCTAATAAATACTTCATTTATAAAAAATATAAGACATATAAGTTTTTAACACAATATAAAATGTAGAACTTTGAACATTAATTTTTTTTCACAATATATCATCAATAATTATAAAATTAATATCAAATTAAATCATTTTTATATGTGAATTTGACTATATCATATATATAACACAAAACACTACTTTTAACTTATTTATTGGTTAAAGATTAAAAAATTAACTTTTTCACATATATACACGAATTGTATTATTGGGCGAGTAAGTACTATATACATGCAAGAGATGACAAAAAAAACGTCCTGAACACAGACGAGCTCATGTTACTCCTTTGTTCTATTTTTCTGAGTTTCTAGTCTTAGAGTTTTTAAATGCTAATTGTTTATATTTTGTTTTCTGAGATGTCACTACTTTAGACTCATATATTTTTTATATATGCAAACTCATTAATTATAAGCACAATATAATCATATTTAATATAAACAAAATATAAAGTATACACTAATTAACGATGACAATTAAGTATTTGGAGGGAGTAAGAATTGTTTTGGGATAACATGGTAAGATTTTGTGGCACGCATACCGAGAGTTAGTCAAACTTGCCCACCAAAGCTGCGGGTAAAATGACGTGGCATGCAACGATGCTTGCTTACGCTTTTATGATTTAATTTCTCCGGTAAAATTCAGTCAACAATTGATTGGCCCGGCATGCAGGACACTGCCGTGTGTGCTTTCTCATTTCCATAATATAAAAGAGATCATAGTTTTTTAAAGAAAAAAAGACCATGACTCAATTATTTAATGAGATTTAGTACTTCAAAACCGAATGATGATTACGATGAGATAGAAATAAAATTGAACAGTAACGGGTGGTGTGACAAGTTGTGATATTTCCTTCGGTTAAAAAGAATTTATTTCTACCTTTTAAATTTGTCTAAAAAAGATTTTAATTTTACCTCTTCAACTATTCTGGGTTCGCAAATTAAAAAGTTTTATATTATTTTAATATCATCTATCTATCACATCACAAAACTATTTTCTTATTAATTAGAATTATTTTTATCTTTTATCCTCACTACTAATTTTTTATCCTTACTACTAATTTATTAAGTTTATCGCAAAAATAAAATACTTACGTGGCATAAAAAGTGTTTTATAATATTTATATTTTCGAACTAAATTAAAATCCAACTAATACTAGCATATATATATATATATATACTCCGTCCATCCGAAAATCTACTACGCATTACATTTTCTATTTTTTTCCATAAAAGTTATACGTATTTATAGTTTACATGCATGTAAGTCTTGAACGAGCAGTAATACCATTCCGTTTAGCAGCTAGATTAAATTAACGTCACATGACCCGAGCAACCGTAGCTTAATTAGTCTTGCATGTAGCCTCAACCATAGTTTAGTTAGTCTTACATGCAGCCTCGCGCGCACCGCATGAATTCAATCAGTTAGCCATGCAAGTTTTAAATGTATAGTAATATCGTTTTGTTTAATAGTTAGTTTGCTTTTTTTCTTGGTCTCGATAAAAAATATAATACATTGAATATTTTTGGATTGAGTGAATATATATATATATATATATACAGTAGCGCTATACAGCGCGAGACGCGCTGTTTATTATTCAGCGCGAGAGGACCATAAAACTTTTACGACCCATCACAAAAAGCGATCGTAAAATTTTCACGTCGGTAGTAATCATTATGAGCAATGATTACTATCGACGTAAACAATTTATGCGCACTTTTATGATGAGTCGTAAAATTTTTACGATCCTCTCGCGCTGAATAATAAACAGTGCGCCTCGCGCTGTATAGTGTGTGTGTATATATATATATATATATATAAACCATGCAACTTGGTTGATAGATTATAGTTTGGTCATTCTATATGTTCCTTAGTTT